>QAOA01000580.1:1039456-1123997 GCA_003255065.1 Cercis canadensis | reverse complement strand
TTTTAATTGATAGTAACAAAATATCAATTAGAATTTACTTTGAGAAATTATCAAATATCTTTATGTGGTTATTATATTTTATGTTTAAATATAATAAGTTGATAATCATATACTAAACTAAATAATCACATATTTTATACATTATAATCACATATATCATCTAATGTTAAGAGTATTTTAGTCTGCATAAAGAATCTCCTTAAAAAACAAGTGCATTTAGTATTCTTGTGTCTTTTTTTTCATAGATTAAAACCTGAGCATTCTTTTTTCGTTTTCTTTTGATAAATATGGTAATGGTTGATAATTATAAGAAATAAATATTAAAGAGTTTGATTCTATACCAACGTGTTTCTTTTTTAAATTGAGTAAATTACACAGCAGTATATAGACACTTTGACCCCAATAATACACTTCAAAATCTTATTTACGGATCTAGGGTAGTTTCAAACTTAATTATACAAATAATGTACTTTTTAAATATTCAAAAAAAAGAAATACTGCTGACGGGTGTGGAGCCCATCAGACACGCCGGGGGCCCCGCGGCGTGTAATCAAGGGACACATGCCAAGGACCCCACGGCGCGTCCCACTTCTTATTCAATGAGATTGCATTGCCCAAAAAGGGGAAAACCAAAGAGGGACCAGTATGGAGCGCTTCTTCTTTAGGTACGAGATCTGTTCTAAGAGAAGAATCAAGAGAATGAAGCAAACAACGTAAGGGGCTACTGGGTGAGGGTGGAGCTCAACATTGTCTTCTTTTCTGTGTTGTTGGGGTGTTTGGAAAGAGATAAAATTTATTAGAGGACCAAAAAAGGTACAGTTTTGGGAATGAATTTGGGTGAAAAACTACAAATGTGTACTCGTATCTGTGTGCATTTAAAGGAAAAGGGTCAAAGGGGAAGGTAAAAAATGGGGAAATGTTCAAGTCAAATTTGAGTTTTGAGTTTTGAGGGTTGAGAGCCAAGGGTAGGCGGTGGGCGAAGAGAAAGTTTGAATCTTCAAGAAGCAATGTGAAGAAAAATGAAAGGGAGAACAAAATCTAACACTAAAAATGGAGATTTATGCAGAAAATGGCTATGGGAGATTTTGAGTTTCACAAAGAAAGAAAGAGAGAGTTGAAACTTGAAAACTTGAATAAAAAAGACGGAAGGATTGGAGACGCAATCTCATTGAAGAAGAGAAGTGGGGATGTGCCGTGAGGCTCCGGTGTGTCCCTTGATTACATGCCGCGGGAGCCTTGGCATGTTTGGTGGATCCTACACCCACCAACAATGTTTTTTTTTTTTTTTATTATTATTATTATTTTTGAATATTTAAAAAAATATATTATTTGTGAAATTAAGTTTGAAATTATCTCAAATTCGTAAATAAATTTTTGAAGTACATTATTGGAGTCAAAGTGACCAGTATATACAAATATCAAGATTCATAGTCATGGCACAAATCCTAAAGTAAAAGAAAAACAGAGAGAGAGAGAAATTTATAGTTTGCAACTTTTGAGGTACAGATCAGATAAATACATGGCAATAATCATTACTTCAGTCATCATTTATTAATAACTACTCCAAGGTAGAAAATAGAAAGACTAGTTTAGATTCATCTACCCTGCCATTATGGTTCAGTAAACACAACAATGGGGCTTCTCACTTGGAATTTACCATCATTCCAAACCAAAGAAGCTGATACTATAGATTCTTCTATTGCTCCTTCAATAGATAGTACAAATGTTTGCTTTTGGCCTAGAGATGTGAATGATAGAACACTGGGGTTCACTTGGATGTTTAGTCCTTGAGGAGCAGTAATAGTTGCGTTATAAGTAGATGCTGAAGATCCAACGTTTGTTACTGTCCTGTTAAAACTGGCACTTATACTAGGTTTGGAGGGTTGGACGTGAAGAGCAAAGGAAGGATAGTTTAGGTCTAATGCTGTTCCTTGAGTTGTTTCAGAACAGATACTTTTATCTCCTGTCACAAGTTGTAAAGTCCTTGTAGTATAGCCCTGTCCACATAAAAATCTTATGTAGTCAGTTTCAGCAGCATCATATACTAAACCAGGATTCACAGCCTTGGTAGGATCAATTTGTCCTGCGCCATATGCAAACTCCGCGTCTCGGTTAATCTTGGGACTCAGTGGCTTAGCTGCAAGGAGCAAAGATATGAAAAGAGTAAAACGTCATTGTAATTGTCTACATTACCACGGTAATTACTAATTGAGGAATGCCATTACTCATTAATTTTGTTGGAAAATGAAGAATGTGGGAGCAAGTCCCACATTGATTAGAAAAGAGAAAAACAAAAGGTATATAAAGTAGAGTGATACAAAGTACAAATGTCTTAGGCATTTTGGATAAGTGGCATACTCAACTTTATATATCACATATATGAAGACAATACTCTCCTACAACATGAAAGCTTGGATGGATGGGGCCCACTCATATATTTCAACATGGTATCAGAGCCCATGTGGCTTAACAGCCCAGTTCGATCAAAGACCCAAACAAGACAAATATTTAGACTTATGGCCTCTGAGACTCCAACACAAAAAAAAAAAAAGCACAAGCCCCAGGGGCGAAAAAAAGGAGCGGACATGTGGCCTCTGAAGCTCGAAGCTTGAAGTACAAGCCCAGGTTAAGATTTAAATAATTAAGAAATGACAAGTCACAACTGAGACAAAAAAGACCAGTTGGACTTGAGGGAGAGTGTTGAAAAATGAAGAATGTGGGAGCAAGTCCCACATTGATTAGAAAAGAGAAAAACAAAAGGTATATAAAGTAGAGTGACACAAAATACAAATGCCTTAGTCATTTTGGACAAGTGACATACTCAACTTTATATATCACATATATGAAGACAATACTCTCCCATAACATGAAAGCTTAGATGGATGGGGCCCACTCATATATTTCAACAAATTTCTAGTACCTGTGGTCATTAGAGCTGATCGGATGGCGGCAGGAGACCATTCAGGATGAAATGATTTAATGTATGCTGCTGCCCCAGAAACATGTGGGCAAGCCATTGATGTTCCTGAGATTATGTTAAACTGTAATCTTCTATTATCACCATCAACCTCAGATACAGGGGAAATTGGAGACCAACCGGCTAGAATCTCAACTCCGGGAGCAACCAAATCCGGCTACAACATAAATGCAATTACAATAGAATATGGATAAACATGATTAAGTCAGGCATAGAAGAAAAGGTACCTTGAGAATGTCAGGTGTGACATGGTTTGGACCCCTTGAGGAGAATGAGACCACAAAAGGGGCCAATGTATCTTTTACCTCATTACTCTTAGATATGGTTGCGGTTGGACTCCTGCATATTGTTTGAAGGAATCCACTTCAGAAAACTGTGCTACTTTAAATCTTTTTTAATGTATATGCCACATTTGATTAATACCTTGTAGAATTTATGTAGTCAAAAACATCAGAACCATCCTGCAAATCAAGGTAAGATCCAGGCAAGGGAAAAGATAAAGCATAATCTCTAAAATTTTGACCTTGTGAGAGGAAACCAGCAGCACCAGCATCAAAGGGGCCATATCCTTTGATTCTGGCATCACACAGAATAATTTTACCCTTAACCAAATTTTCATCCAAGGTACCACTGTCACAAAACCTGCATTTTACGAACACTTCATCATCAAATTTACATCATTTTAAATGTGTCCCCTTATCCCCAGATGTCATTTTGGAATACAAGGTTGTACTTATACATTTAATTGTTCATTTGGCCATAATTTGATGCTGTACATCTTTTTGCAAGTTAAAGGACTTCAAGGCCACCTCTATATTTACCTGGATGAAGATCCATCAGCGCCTCCTTTAGTATTTGGTACATCTCCTCCATAGATTAGAGGATACAGTTGTCCCTTAAGGTCAAATGTATTTATTGAAATTCCCTAAACATGGAAAAAAGGAGATTGGCATTATTCCTTTTACAATAATTATATATAGTTGAACAAATTACAGATCAAAATAAATATAACTTGGTTTCCATAAATTAGGTGATGATACAGTCTTAGAAGTGAGTAACTAGTAGATAAAATCAGACTTGTTCTAGTAATAGTATGGCATAGAGAAGGAGTTTTACCTCGTAAACTTTCTTGTCACCCAATTCAACCTTATTAACAAACTTCCTATCTATGGTGCTAGCAGCCACAGAAATAGACCAAGGTGAAAAGTTTAATAGGGATCCAGGTCTAGGACCAGAGTTCCCTGCTGAGGTTACTGTCAATATTCCATTTCTCATAGCATGAAATGCTCCAATTGCTATTCCATCTCTGAAATAATTCTCATCATTGGACCCTCCAAGTGATATTTGTAATATGTCAACCCCATCTGCAATTGCATCATCACATGCTGCTAGAATGTCCGCGTCGTAACAACCATCAACCCAACACACTTTATAGACAGCAATGCGTGCTGAAGGAACGGCTCCTCTTGCAGTTCCCAGTCCAAGGCCTAACATGCTGGCCTGGTCAACTTGGTTCCCAGCTGCAGTTGATGATATATGACTCCCATGACCATCTGAATCTCTAGGAGATTTCAGATCTTCTGGGAAGAATTCTCCAACTGCTCTGTAATACTTTGCCCCAATGATTTTACTGCACAAACAATAGCAACATGTGTTAATGATGTATTCTCTTTCATGTAGCTTGACAAATTGTTATACTTGTGTGCAGTATATATACTTATTGCAAGTGAAATTAGTTTGGCAGGTTCCCTTCCATTTTATTGGAGGTGGACCAAGTCCTTTATCACTGAAGCTGTCAAGTTCTGGCCAAATTCCAGTGTCAAGTACTCCAATGATGACATTACTTTCAGTGACAGCTCTTTGCACTTGTAGTGGAAAGCCAATAAAATCCCAAGACCTTGTTGTATGGAGTTGTTTCTTTTCATTGGGAAAGACAGACACCACGCCATCAAGTCCTGCATTATATATGTTTCTGTCAAGAAATCTTTGAATCAAAGGGCAAGTAAGTTTTGAAGATGAAAGAATAGTTTTTTCTGCACACCAGCCATTCTTTTGGCTTCTTCCTCTGTTAGCTTTGCAACGAAGCCATTGAAACTCCTCTTGTAGTGGTAGAGTACCGACTTAGGCACAGTATCGCTAAAATTATGGATACAAGTCAGAGAAAAAAGGTGAGACAAACAAGTGAAGGATGCATTTCAATTTTGTGATGCTGTAGAATGACACTAACATTGGCTACTTTTCATATTCCTTTCATTTAAGCAGAAGTAGAAAATAACAAGTTTTCCTTGGTAATACTGTGGTTTTCTCATTTTTCGGATCCTAACTTCACTGTTTCCACACAAAGCGTAGTGAGGAAACTAGTAATCCAACTTGGAAAGTCGTAGTGCCACTACATGGTAGACCATCAGTTGAATATAAAATATTTCCATTAATTGACTGAACAAACCTACAGCTTTGAGTTGTACCAAAAAAAAACCTACAGCTGAGTCTAAATGGAAAACTCACCAATATTAACTCACACCATGGAAGGAAACAGCAATTCAAGAACACAAAATTCTGTTACTGTTTGACAAGCCAGTGTATAACAGTAACAGAGCATTTGTAGACACATTAATTTTTTTTTTCCCATTCTACTTGGTTCATAATGAAGAAATTCACCAATTTGTTTTAGTAGTAATCAATACAAATTCTCTCCATTTATTTTCCAAATAATATTATGAGCATATTTTCCATTTACAGCATGCATTGAACTTCATACTAAATTATTGAGCCAGGAACTTAGTTNTAGAAACAAATGAAGATTTTTCATTTCATCTAAGGCTGTGACATGGGCAAAAGTTAGTGATAACATTAAGAGTAATGTTATTTGTATGTTATTTTTCCTTGCAACTACGACAATAATAGACAAGTTTATATTTTACTTCATGCGATTGTGAAGAAAAAAATTTGCAAGTAACATCATACTTTTAAGTTAAAGACAGTACAGTTCCATGATGAGCAGGCTAAAATGTTGTATAGCTCCAAGCTCTTGATCTTTTTGCTTGTCTACCCTTCTCAATCCTCGTGATTGTAGGGTCAAAGTTTACTTTAAGTACTGCTTCCAGACTACTTCATAATCATAATCAGTAAATCTTCACTGTTTAGCCCTTCCAACGTTTAATTTTAGCATGGGACCTTCTGTAATTAAACCTTAAATTAAAGTACAAAATACAAGTTCAGAAAGGTCTTGTCCAATAGCTAGAGCAATTTGTTTTGTAGTGACTTGAACATGGATCTTCAGTCGTTCAACCATGTGCACTACACCCCTGGACACAATTGAAATTATTGTTGATTAGGGGAAACCAGAAGCATATTTTATTTCCATGTTTTTCCCGAATAAAGAAAATAAAATTTGGTTAAAAAAGAATCCTCTTCCTTTCCTTTTCTTTTTCTATCTTGAATCTATTATGATTTTTTTGTTAAATCAATATAAATTTTGTGTTTTTATTTTTATCAGAGCTAAATTATTTAGCATGTGATATTTCAAACTTTTTGGAAGATCTTTAAATTAATTTTGTTGTGTATATGTTTGTAGTTTAATTTATTCATATACACCTTGGTTAGCAATTGTTTTGATATAAATATATAGATAGCCTTAAGATAATAATAGTGATTGACTTACACTGTCACACACTGATGGGGCTTTAAAGAAAGCTAGAAAGAAACTTCGAAGACTTTTTAACCTTATTGACAAGAATAGGTACTGGTAGGCAAAAAATTTCAATCCTTTATTAATTAATGAGATAAAGACATACTATTGATTGCAATAAACAAGCAACAATGCCAAAGTCTATATTCTATTGACTTGACTTAAATATGGATGTATCTTATCTTATACGATAATCTATCACATCGCTATAGACAATAGACTCCTCATAGTCATCTTAAATGAATGAATAAGCAGCAAAACCAATTCCCACAACACCAGGGAGCAGGGACCAGAAAAATGAAAAAGCAAATATTTGCCTTCCATTTTCTTTGGCCCCAAACACAAAGTGAGTCCTCCACTGAACCACTCAATCTCAATCTTTCAGTGCCCTGTCTAATTAGGAGTCCTATGGCCATGGTATGGGTATGGTCAAGGACTCAAGGGTAGGAATCTCCCATGATCTTGAAATATATCTTCATATCTTGTTTGCTTGGTCAAGACTCAAGACATCACTTAAAATTGATAATGCTCATAAGCTACATGAATTATGAACTGTTAGATTAGATTTCTTCTTTTTTCATTTTTAAGTCTGTGACAGTGTTACAGAAGGAAGAAAACTTGAAGATGCATCAGGATAGTTTTGTGTGCGAATGATTTCACCGCTAACATAAGTAGTTTAGGATTTTTTCAAATCGTGCTATTCCTGACAACAAGTTATTTCTATCACTCAGCTTAATACAGAAAGGACCTCCTTGCACGTTAGCTTATTCTATATAATTTCCAGTAGTTTTTCTAAATGAAGTCAATGGTCCTTGGAGTTAACTTCCATATCAGTTTTCTTTTTATTCTATAGATGATTATAAGCTTCATCCTGAAGAAAAAGAAAAAATCAGTAAATGAAGATTTTTAATTCTGAATAATATTTATATGGAATTCTATTATAGTATTAAAATTAGGCAAACAGTGTTAAGTTAATATGAGAAGAAGGCAAGAAATTGCAGTTAAGCTATGTATGACGGATTCAAATGAGCGTAAATTAAAACCAAAGATGAAGACTTTTTGGAGGTAACATGAGAGTGAGAGTGAGAGATCGAGGACTATTCTTGGAACGGAATTTAAATGAAAGCTACAGTTGAATTAAGACGAAGCCAAAACCAATTAGTTTACTACCCACTGCTTTTATATTACTAAAACTGTATAAGGAATTAATCTCAAAGTCAATGTTCCACAAACCTAATCCTGATTCCGCCAAAATGTACTCGGGTTCAATGTTCCACAAACTGTGATGCGAAACTTCGAATCAGTTGTGCATAGATTAATCGTGGATTCTATAATATTATGTAAGTATATCATATTACACTTAATGTGACAAGCATCTAAACTATCAGAGACAAATATTACAATTTCCACCGTTTATTCAATTTAATAGCCACTAGAAATACTAATTTAAATAAATTTTGTAAATTTAACCCAATAATTAATAAAAAATACAAATAACTCCATAAATTCTTCCCGATGTGCATGATTTAATTCCCTAAATTGAATTATTTTGTCTATCGTGTTCAAGGATGTGGTGAGGAAGGGACGTCGCCGGTGGTGAACTGACGACGCCGTGATGAAGCACGCCGCTAGTAAACACTTTTCCGGTTTTCGCATATATGGCTTTTGCTCAACAAATGACTCTTCGTAACTATCTCTCTCTCTCTATTTCTGCCTCTGCAACTACCTACTCTCACATTTCAAGTTTTCCATTCAAAACCATGCAAGAAGAGAGAGCTGTAGTAGCATGGAGGACTATCCCAACCCTAAAACCCTCTCAATACAGTGTCGTTCTGTCCAATGATCATGAGCCTCTCTGGAAGAAAACCACCCTCACTTTCAGAGTCTGAGGGAAGAAGGAAAGAAACCCTTCCACACGGTCCCCTCTTTGATATCAAATGGAGCATTGAGCTTCTCTAGCTCTCAGATTCTGAATCAGAATCAATCTCTTGGTTGTTCTGCATAAACTTTCAAATCTAGAATACGTGCTTTTAGCTTCGGTAATTTTCTCTCACTTTGATTTGATTTTGAAAATTTTCAGATCTGATGTTTTGATACGGATTTCTTATTTTTCTTCCGATCTCTGTTTGTTTTGTCTTATTTTCTTATGCATTTCCGGTTTTAAGCTATGCATATGCATGCTTGTGTTGGGGAACACTGTGAAACTGTTGTTTGTATGCATTTTATGTGGGAATCGTATCGATGGGTGGCCTGGGATTCGGATTTTATGGTTGTATATGCGATCATGTTGATGACGTTTTTGTTTTTGATCTTCCATATTGTTAGTACGAATTTTCGCTGTTAACACATGTATGAGCCATACTTACATGATATGCATGAACTGGTGTTGCTTAGTAAGATTTACTTGATGGATATTTTTTCATGTTGAATGTGGGCGGAGTCTAAAATTTCTGTGGATATCTGATTGATTTAATGGTGATCAATGAAGATTTTTTTCTTCCTGATAACACCTTTGCGGAAGGCATCAATTACTTAAAGCTAATTTGCCACATTGTGTTGGATACTCAGTATAAATATGTCTTTCCTATTGTAGCCAAAAGTGCTGAATCATTGAAAACTCGTCATTCATTTTCCTTGTGGATTTGCAGTGAATTGGTAGTTTTAATTTATATGGAGCATTAGACATCATCTAATTAATAGATGCACATGGCTTGCTAGCAGAGATGACAATAGTTACATTTAGGAACATTCTGCAGAATTAGAAGTGAACCTTATTCATTTTTGTTTGGGGATTGGTGAGGAGATGAGGGATTAAAGTCATTGTTTCCTCTCTCTCGGGTTCTAAAAGTCAAAACAATAACAAAACTTGGACTTTCTAGGTCTAGGATGAGATTTTATTGTGCAACTTTGTCCTGCTTCTCCAGCTCCCCCTACCCCCAACCTCGAATTCATTTATTTGGTGCAAATGCAATTGTTATTTGGATGCTGAGGTGTACTTTATATGGTGCAGGTTGGATTAGTGTAGTTTGATAAGATGAGAGGTGGATTTAGAGTGCTTCACCTTGTTAGACCGTTTCTCTCATTTCTGCCAAAAGTTCAGACTGCTGACAGCAAAATCCCATTTAGGGGAAAGGTCATATATACTGTGATTTCTCTTTTCATTTTCCTGGTTTGTAGTCAGCTCCCTCTGTATGGAATACAGTCAACTACAGGTGCAGATCCATTCTACTGGATGCGGGTTATCCTTGCTTCAAACCGTGGAACAGTTATGGAGCTTGGAATCACCCCAATTGTGACTTCTGGACTGGTTATGCAACTTCTAGCTGGATCAAAAATCATTGAAGTGGAGAACAATGTAGGTGAGGATCGTCCCCTCTTGTAAGTATATTTCTTTATTTATCTTGTACATATTCCTTTTTCCCCTCAATAATCTCAGCCTGTTGCATCTCTGGTTGTCAAATTATCATATACTATTTCGTTTTATGGTGTAGAAAATTTATTTAGCATGTTCTGTATTCTCTTATGGTTGTCAATTATTCACCTTTTGTACTATATTTTCTTAATTGAGGTTTTGCAAAGCACTCTACTGTGTCAAATTTTGGTTTGACCTCATCTATAATTTTTTTTTCTTTTGCAAAAATGGAGCACAGAAGCTACTTGGCATCTTGATAGCTATTGGAGAGGTCGTTGCTTATGTTCTTTCTGGAATGTATGGTAGTGTGGGCCAACTTGGAGTAGGAAATGCCATCCTCATCATCATTCAGCTGTGCTTTGCTGGTATCATTGTGATATGCTTATATGAGCTTCTCCAGAAAGGATATGGTATGGGGTCTGGAATTTCCCTATTCATAGCGACCAATATCTGGTAAGTTTTGTAGCCTTCTATTTTCTTGATTGTCTATTAATATTATTCCAAGCATTGAGTTATAAGAGCTTTATTGTCTTATACCAACTATTGACTAGAGTATGTGAACTTCTAGTGTAAAACTAAAAGGAGTTCTATCATTTGCAGTGAAAACATTATTTGGAAGGCATTTAGTCCCACCACCATTAACAGTGGTCGGGGAGCAGAATTTGAGGGTGCTGTTATTGCTCTATTCCATTTATTGATAACTAGAACAGACAAGGTCCGTGCTCTTCGTGAGGCATTTTATTGGCAGAATCTTCCCAATGTGACAAATCTGCTTGCTACTGTTTTGATCTTCCTAATTGTGATATACTTCCAAGGTTTCCGTGTGGTTTTCCCTGTAAAATCAAAGAATGCCCGCGGCCATCAGGGTTCTTATCCAATTAAACTGTTTTATACCTCTTAACATGCCAATTATTCTTCAGTCTGCCCTTGTTTCCAATCTCTACTTTATCTCTCAGGTAGTGGAGTTTTCTGATCGCATTGCAACTTTTTTAATAATCAATTTTTTTTTTAAATGTGTCATGATGTTTTAACAATCAAATCTTACTGTATTCTTACAATTGCTCCACCATAGTTTAGGCAACAATGTCTATCAGTCTGTGGCTCTTTTCTTACTTATGGTATCAAGGGTTGGGCCAATAATTGGGACTACCTTTTTTGCTTTGGATTGTAAGATTTGCACTAATAATAGAATTAGAATATAATAACACATTCACTTAATGGTAATAGTAACAGAGAATCCTGTTTTACATCTGCATGGTTCAAATTGTGTGCTGTGAGACGTCGTGAGAAAAGTTATGGTGGGCTTAACATTACTCACAACAATGGATCTTAGCAGCATGGTTAAACATATTTCATGCAATTGTATTTCAACTAAATTTAATTATTGTGAAACTTAAAACTCCTAACTAAATTTCATTTAGTTATTTTGAAACTAAAATAAGATACTAAGTGTCAATTTTTTTCCCTTTTTTTTGGTTACATGATAACAAGGAAATTTGAACCATTGACTTTTTTTATACTACCTAAATCCCTCACTATTAGACTATACCTAGTGACTTACCAAGTGTCATCTAATGATAAGAGATTTTGATTGTTTGTAATTGTTTTGGAGTTTAAACTTGTTGTCATGTAATAAAAAATATTTCAAATTGAAGAAGTCCCGATACAATGACATGCAATTCTTTCAATTAAACTTGATTATTTTTAAATTGAGATAGGAAACATACTAAATTGATATATAGTGTAATTAAATTATCATAATTTTTCATATGATTGGGCATGATGAGCCATTGTAATGCAAGTAGCTTAGATTGGAATGCATAAATGGTATGTTAGTGTACTCAACTCCATGAGATTCACTGCACCAAAGAGGAGGGGGAAATTAGAGATTATTAATAATACAAAATTTTATTTCATAGCTTAACAAAAAGATTAACTACGTCTATGTAACAATTAATATTCATTGCTAATAATGTTTCATATAATAACTTGTTGATATTATAGTTCTATGAACAAGTTAAGGATAATTTATGAAATTTCATTATATATGGGAGTCATGGGCAATCATTCGGCGGGCAACCACAGGCACACTTTGTGGCTTATGTTCACCAGGTTGTTTTGCCTCCTCCAAATTCAGTGAGAAAATTCGCTCACGAGCAACTAAATAAGCTGCTTTTCTCTCCTCCAGTGAATGTTGAAACGACACTGTATTTGTCTGTGGGGCTGAAAAATGCAGCAGACATGTCAAAGGCCAACTTAGGCAGTGCAAAATAGTCCACATCATAGGCAAACTGGTGTATGTAATCAGAGAAGTCAGCAGTTGAGAAAAAAGCATGACGAAAGTTTGTTTGTGTGGCTCTATCTGGTCCAGTGTCACAGAAACTTCAAGATGTAACAAAAGCTAGAAACATGTCCTATTTTAGACACAACTATTATGTTATTTATAATGCTACTTAAGTTTATCATCCACAAATTGAGTCATTCCTATACATGATCTCCAAACAAGATAGTCACAAAAATGTATGATGGAAGCTCAATCATATATAAACAATTTTCTGCTGTCTACACAACAGATGCAATTTTCAGAATAGAAACCTATACTTCTGCATGGATCAATAAAATCAATTTGCAGAAAATAAAGGCCATAATGAAAGCAACTAACAGTAACAAGTCTTTCCATTATCTACCATAAATGCAATTCTGGTGGATTAAAATATACTTGATTTGTTGAGAAAACAGCTAAAGAGACATAAACTAATATCACTGTCAAAATTATTTTTATCACAAAACTTTTCAATTATGTTAAGAAAATTGTAAACTGTGAATCTCATGCACTACATGTGTTACATGCTATTTCTTTGTAATAGGATAAGTAACGTACTGCAGTAAATGACATTCTAAGAAGAAAAAACAGCAGCATGTATTATACCTTGGGAGGCTTCTTTTCTCCTTAATATTTGGTGTGATGTAATCAGAGGCTGAGGCTCATCATACTGCCATAAAATATCACTAACCAGGATATATAGGAGGTCTGCAATACATCCATTTACACAGTTTATTTCATGAACAAACCTTAAAATAATCATAGATTTCCAAAGTAGTTAAAATATTGATCAGATAAAATAATAAATGATGCTTGGGAAGACAAAGATAGGAAGGTTTTTTTTCTCTTTTTTGAAGAGGGGGGAGGGGTATTGTTCCCTATTGACTTCACTTACATAGATGTCTCTGAACATCTCTTCAGAATCAAATGGCGATCATCTCCTTCGCCAACAGATTCATGTGCAAACCTAGTACCAATTATAAAAACCACCAAATAAAAGAATTATATACAAATTTCCCGAGAAACTAAAAACGTTAACAAAAAGGAACCTCAAAATTAACTTTCAGACAACAATATTCATAAGAAAAATGCCCAAATATCTCTGCCAGACGATGCAAGAGAATACGACTATAAGGGTTCATTGGCTCCAACTCCAAGATCCCATCTGAACTACAGTTCAAACAAAAACAGAGTTTTGGAAACCAAAACGATCTAAACTTCTACAAAACAACTATTAAATGCAGTATGCATGAGCTCAAATGGCAAA
Source organism: Cercis canadensis (assembly GCA_003255065.1). Classification (NCBI taxonomy): domain Eukaryota; kingdom Viridiplantae; phylum Streptophyta; class Magnoliopsida; order Fabales; family Fabaceae; genus Cercis; species Cercis canadensis. The sequence continues at coordinate 1,110,330 of QAOA01000580.1, read as the reverse complement.
AAATCCACCAAAATCAGATTCTACTAATGGCACAGAACCAAAAGCTCATCTCCCATATCAAAGAAAAAAGAGGGGTTTTATGTTACAACTTAGTCTACTGTCTTTTTCTTTATGATCATATTATCTACTTGGAGAATATGTTATGCTCTGTTTTAGTTCCTTCACTTTCTTCTAACATGAATAACATCGCACAGTCTTACAGATAACATTATTAAGCTTAAAAGCAAGTTTCAATCGGGTGAAAGCACCATTGTATTGAGAATCATATAGAGAACCCAGAAAATTATCACCATAGATGATCAAAGAAACAAAAAGAGAAATTCTTTTCGTGAAAAAGAAACTTACCCACTGGCTGTTGTAGGGCTACTATCAATGTAATTTGATGGACTTGCTTGAGGAAGGACTCGCTTTCTCTCCTATCATTCCCACGGGGAACTTTCGCGCTTCGTCTATCGATGAACAGAGGATTGACGGAGCTCTTGGCAATGCTACGCTCGAGCAGAGCTCAGGCCCGGATCAGACGCAAGCGGTATACGTAAAGGAGACGGTTCCTTCTGATCTATCTCTCTGGTTTACCAGAATTTTGCCCTCCTTCAATTAGCTGGCTTCTTTACGATTCAGTAATGGGTCCTAGTATGTAATTTTTGTATTTGAATGGGTATTACAATAATTTAACTCATTTTTTCTGGTAACCGAAAAACTTAAAACTTGCCAATAACAAAATCATGTGTTTGCCTTCTATTTGTTGTTTTTGTGAAGTATGTCATACTACAACTATATAGAAAGTAGGTAAGAAACCTCCTAGATTAATAATTATTCGATATGGATATTACTATAATTAAATATGTATTTCATTTTACAAGAGTTTCAAAACATTGTTGCGTATTATGTTTTTCCTTTTTTTTTTTTAATATGAATTGTTGCTTATTATGTTAATCTTTGTTAAACCCCCTCCCCCGTCCATAATTTCTCAAACAAATAATTAGTCTTTTTTTAAAAAAATTTATTACCTCTCATATTAAACAATTGATCATAAATTAGACTAATTTCTTAATTTCTTTCTAATAATTATTTCAAAAAATTTCATTCGCTGGACCAGTACCAGTAGTGAAGTTTTCTATCCCCTCCCCTGGGGCATACACATGTAAATAATTCAATAATACTCTAATATATTAATGCAATATTTTATATATTCAAGTATTTAAAATGTTATATTTTAATTATATATATTTTAAATTCTTGTGAATTTTAAAAATACTTCCTCCAAACACAACCTAAGTTTTCAGTGGTATATCATATTTATTTTAGCCAGAAAAGATGTTTTTATCGTGTTCAATGTTTTTAAAGTTCATGGATAAAATAAAAACTGATTGGCCAGATTTTTTTATCCCACAATAACCTATCCATACTAACACAGTAATGTGATCGATTATAAATATGCCAAATAGCATCAACAAGTTTTGAAAGACATCCCAAAAATTTTTTAGTTGATAGTACCAAAATATTATCAATTGGAATTTACTTTGAGAAATTATCTAATATCTTTATGTGGTTATTATATTTTTATGCTTAAATATAATTAGTTGATAATCATATACTAAACTAAATAATCACATATATCAAGATTATGGTAATGGTTGATAATTATAAGAAATAAATATTAAAGGGTTTGATTCTATACCAACATGTTTCTTTTTTAAATTGAGTAAATTACACAGCAGCATATACATATATCAAGATTCATAGTCATGGCACAAATCCTAAAGTAAAAGAAAAACAGAGAGAGAGAGAGAGAAATTTATAGTTTGCAACTTTTGAGGTACAGATCAGATAAATATATGGCAATAATCATTACTTCAGTCATCATTTATTAATTACTACTCCAAGGTAGAAAATAGAAAGACTAGTTTAGATTCATCTACCCTGCCATTATGGTTCAGTAAACACAACAATGGGGCTTCTCACTTGGAATTTACAATCATTCCAAACCAAAGAAGCTGATACTATAGATTCTTCTATTGCTCCTTCAACAGATAGTACAAATGTTTGCTTTTGGCCTAGAGATGTGAATGATAGAACACTGGGGTTCACTTGGATGTTTAGTCCTTGAGGAGCAGTAATAGTTGCGTCATAAGTAGATGCTGAAGATCCAACGTTTGTTACTGTCCTGTTAAAACTGGCACTTATACTAGGTTTGGAGGGTTGGACGTGAAGAGCAAAGGAAGGATAGTTTAGGTCTAATGCTGTTCCTTGAGTTGTTTCAGAACAGATACTTTTATCTCCTGTCACAAGTTGTAGAGTCCTTGTAGTATAGCCCTGTCCACATAAAAATCTTATGTAGTCAGTTTCAGCAGCATCATATACTAAACCAGGATTCACAGCCTTGGTAGGATCAATTTGTCCTGCGCCATATGCAAACTCCGCGTCTCCGTTAATCTTGGGACTCAGTGGCTTAGCTGCAAGGAGCAAAGATATGAAAAGAGTAAAACGTCATTGTAATTGTCTACATTACCACGGTAATTACTAATTGAGGAATGCAATTACTCATTAATTTCTAGTACCTGTGGTCATTAGAGCTGATCGGATGGCGGCAGGAGACCATTCAGGATGAAATGATTTAATGTATGCTGCTGCCCCAGAAACATGTGGGCAAGCCATTGATGTTCCTGAGATTATGTTAAACTGTAATNCCCTGTCCACATAAAAATCTTATGTAGTCAGTTTCAGCAGCATCATATACTAAACCAGGATTCACAGCCTTGGTAGGATCAATTTGTCCTGCGCCATATGCAAACTCCGCGTCTCCGTTAATCTTGGGACTCAGTGGCTTAGCTGCAAGGAGCAAAGATATGAAAAGAGTAAAACGTCATTGTTATTGTCTACATTACCACGGTAATTACTAATTGAGGAATGCCATTACTCATTAATTTCTAGTACCTGTGGTCATTAGAGCTGATCGGATGGCGGCAGGAGACCATTCAGGATGAAATGATTTAATGTATGCTCCCCAGAAACATGTGGGCAAGCCATTGATGTTCCTGAGATTATGTTAAACTGTAATCTTCTATTATCACCATCAACCTCAGATACAGGGGCAATTGGAGACCAACCGGCTAGAATCTCAACTCCGGGAGCAACCAAATCCGGCTACAACATAAATGCGATTACAATAGAATAGGGATAAACATGATTAAGTCAGGCATAGAAGAAAAGGTACCTTGAGAATGTCAGGTGTGACATGGTTTGGACCCCTTGAGGAGAATGAGACCACAAAAGGGGCCAATGTATCTTTTACCTCATTACTCTTAGATATGGTTGCGGTTGGACTCCTGCATATTGTTTGAAGGAATCCACTTCAGAAAACTGTGCTACTTTAAATCTTTTTAATGTATATGCCACATTTGATTAATACCTTGTAGAATTTATGTAGTCAAAAACATCAGCACCATCCTGCAAATCAAGGTAAGATCCAGGCAAGGGAAAAGATACAGCAGAATCTCTAAAATTTTGACCTTGTGAGAGGAAACCAGCAGCACCAGCATAAAAGGGGCCATATCCTTTGATTCTGGCATCACACAGAATAATTTTACCCTTAACCAAACTTTCATCCAAGGTACCACTGTCACAAAACCTGCATTTTACGAACACTTCATCATCAAATTTACATCATTTTAAACCCAGATGTCATTTTGGAATACAAGGTTGTACTTATACATATAATTGTTCATTTGGCCATAATTTGATGTTGTATATCTTTTTGCAAGTTAAAGGACTTCAAGGCCACCTCTATATTTACCTGGATGAAGATCCATCAGCGCCTCTTTTAGTATTTGGTACATCTCCTCCATAGATTAGAGGATACAGTTGTCCCTTAAGGTCAAATGTATTTATTGAAATTCCCTAAACATGGAAAAAAGGAGATTGGCATTATTCCTTTTACAATAATTATATATAGTTGAACAAATTACAGATCAAAATAAGTATAACTTGGTTTCCATAAATTAGGTGATGATACAGTCTTAGAAGTGAGTAACTAGTAGATAAAATCAGACTTGTTCTAGTAATAGTATGGCATAGAGAAGGAATTTTACCTCGTAAACTTTCTTGTCACCCAATTCAACCTTATTAACAAACCTCCTATCTATGGTGCTAGCAGCCACAGAAATAGACCAAGGTGAAAAGTTTGATAGGGATCCAGGTCTAGGACCAGAGTTCCCTGCTGAGGTTACTGTCAATATTCCATTTCTCATGGCATGAAATGCTCCAATTGCTATTCCATCTCTGAAATAATTATCATCATTGAACCCTCCAAGTGATATTTGTAATATGTCAACCCCATCTGCAATTGCATCATCATATGCTGCTAGAATGTCGGCGTCATAACAACCATCAAGCCAACACACTTTATAGACAGCAATGCGTGCTGACGGAACGGCTCCTCTTGCGGTTCCCAGTCCAAGGCCTAACATGCTGGCCTGGTCAACTGGGTTCCCAGCTGAAGTTGATGATACATGACTCCCATGACCATCTGAATCTCTAGGAGATTTCAGATCATCTGGGAAGAATTCTCCATCTGCTCTGTAATACTTTGCCCCAATGATTTTACTGCACAAACAATAGCAACATGTGTTAATGATGTATTCTTTTTCATGTAGCTAGACAAATTGTTATACTTGTGTGCAGTATATATACTTATTGCAAGTGAAATTAGTTTGGCAGGTTCCCTTCCATTTTTTTGGAGGTGGACCAAGTCCTTTATCACTGAAGCTGTCAAGTTCTGGCCAAATTCCAGAGTCAAGTACTCCAATGATGACATTACTTTCAGTGACAGCTCTTTGCACTTGTAGTGGAAAGCCAATAAAATCCCAAGACCTTGTTGTATGGAGTTGTTTCTTTTCATTGGGAAAGACAGACACCACGCCATCAAGTCCTGCATTATATATGTTTCTGTCAAGAAATCTTTGAATCAAAGGGCAAGTAAGTTTTGAAGATGAAAGAATAGTTTTTTCTGCACACCAGCCATTCTTTTGGCTTCTTCCTTAAACAATAGCAACATGTGTTAATGATGTATTCTTTTTCATGTAGCTTGACAAATTGTTATACTTGTGTGCAGTATATATACTTATTGCAAGTGAAATTAGTTTGGCAGGTTCCCTTCCATTTTTTTGGAGGTGGACCAAGTCCTTTATCACTGAAGCTGTCAAGTTCTGGCCAAATTCCAGAGTCAAGTACTCCAATGATGACATTACTTTCAGTGACAGCTCTTTGCACTTGTAGTGGAAAGCCAATAAAATCCCAAGACCTTGTTGTATGGAGTTGTTTCTTTTCATTGGGAAAGACAGACACCACGCCATCAAGTCCTGCATTATATATGTTTCCGTCAAGAAATCTTTGAATCAAAGGGCAAGTAAGTTTTGAAGATGAAAGAAAAGTTTTTTCTGCACACCAGCCATTCTTTTGGCTTCTTCCTCTGTTAGCTTTGCAACGAAGCCATTGAAACTCCTCTTGTAGTGGTGGAGTACCGACTTAGGCACAGTATCGCTAAAATTATGGATACAAGTCAGAGAAAAAAGGTGAGACTAACAAGTGAAGGATGCATTTCAATTTTGTGATGCTGTAGAATGACACTAACATCGACTGCTTTTCATATTCCTTTCATTTAAGCAGAAGTAGAAAATAAAAAGTTTTCCTTGGTAATACTGTGGTTTTCTCATTTTTCGGATCCTAACTTCACTGTTTCCACACAAAGCTTAGTGAGGAAACTAGTAATCCAACTTGGAAAGTCGTAGTGCCACTACATGGTAGACCATCAGTTGAATATAAAATATTTCCATTAATTGACTGAACAAACCTACAGCTTTGAGTTGTACCAAAAAAAAACCTACAGCTGAGTCTAAATGGAAAACTCACCAATATTAACTCACACCATGGAAGGAAACAGCAATTCAAGAACACAAAATTCTGTTACTGTTTGACAGGCCAGTATATAACAGTAACAGAGCATTTGTAGACACATTAAATTTTTTTTTCCCATTCTACTTGGATCATAATGAAGAAATTCACCAATTTGTTTTAGTAGTAATCAATACAAATTCTCTCCATTTATTTTCCAAATCATATTATGAGCATATTTTCCATTTACAGCATGCATTGAACTTCAAACTAAATTATTAAGCCAGGAACTTAGTTGTTGTGACTTGTAACCTTCTTCTATATTAGGGTGGATAGAAAAGAAGCAAACTGAATTCTAGGTGTTTATTGTAGCATCTAGAAATTTAAGCGAAACTCAGAATTTCTGGTTTTTGTGGAATAATGTTACCTGTCAGCAACTTGTTGTAGCATGCTTGTGTAAAGGGACAATGCCGCTGCTTCGTTTATATTCTTGTTGCCCGTGTAGACAATGTAACTCTGCAACATTCACACAAGGCATAATTAGCAGAAACAAGAAAAATGTCATTCTTGCTAGCCAACCAAACCATCAAAACGATGATGATCCATGGGAATTTGAAAATCAAGAAAAAAGGGCTTTGGGGAGGGTTTAAGCTTCATGATATCAAAATTAAGCAATGTGGTTGATAAAGAGTGATAAAGACAGAGTTATATTTGCATGCCTTCAGTTCATCTGGAGAAGTTGAGTGACATATTAGCAGAAGTGAAGTAAAGATAAGGAGGAGAAGGAACTGAAGAGCAGAGAATCTGCTGTCCATTGTCAGGTTTGTTATAGCTACCATATGACTGATGGAATGTGTTTATATAGAAGTTGATGGACTACCAAAATGTTACAATTCTTCCATGCATATTCCTTTGTTAATTGAATTCATGTTTCCTGAGGTATTTCTTCAGAGAAACACCCGCCAATCAAGCAAAACGTGTTTCCAGATAAGCTTTGAAAGGCTTTAGACCATTGGTTTAAATTGAGAAGTCTACATAAAAATGAAGGCTTGGCTGAAGTTGGACGGTAACTCTTGGAAGCTAGTACTTACTTTCCATATTGATTGGAAGTGATACAAATACTAAAGTTACGCCTATATTCTTACCTCGTTGATTACTTCTAGCCAATCTATAATCTTATTGGTCCTATAAAACAGAACAGGTAAAGCCGAAGCTTTTCATTTGGATTATAGTCACATGCCATGTCTAAGTAGCTAGGTGCCCAAGTGGGGTTGAAATCAACCTTAAACACATGTCTAAGGAAATGAATAGAAACAAATGAAGATTTTTCATTTCATCTAAGGCTGTGACATGGGCAAAAGTTAGTGATAACATTAAGAGTAATGTTATTTGTATGTTATTTTTCCTTGCAACTACGACAATAATAGACAAGTTTATATTTTACTTCATGCGATTGTGAAGAAAAAAATTTGCAAGTAACATCATACTTTTAAGTTAAAGACAGTACAGTTCCATGATGAGCAGGCTAAAATGTTGTATAGCTCCAAGCTCTTGATCTTTTTGCTTGTCTACCCTTCTCAATCCTCGTGATTGTAGGGTCAAAGTTTACTTTAAGTACTGCTTCCAGACTACTTCATAATCATAATCAGTAAATCTTCACTGTTTAGCCCTTCCATACTGATGGAATGTGTTTATATAGAAGTTGATGGACTACCAAAATGTTACAATTCTTCCATGCATATTCCTTTGTTAATTGAATTCATGTTTCCTGAGGTATTTCTTCAGAGAAACACCCGCCAATCAAGCAAAACGTGTTTCCAGATAAGCTTTGAAAGGCTTTAGACCATTGGTTTAAATTGAGAAGTCTACATAAAAATGAAGGCTTGGCTGAAGTTGGACGGTAACTCTTGGAAGCTAGTACTTACTTTCCATATTGATTGGAAGTGATACAAATACTAAAGTTACGCCTATATTCTTACCTCGTTGATTACTTCTAGCCAATCTATAATCTTATTGGTCCTATAAAACAGAACAGGTAAAGCCGAAGCTTTTCATTTGGATTATAGTCACATGCCATGTCTAAGTAGCTAGGTGCCCAAGTGGGGTTGAAATCAACCTTAAACACATGTCTAAGGAAATGAATAGAAACAAATGAAGATTTTTCATTTCATCTAAGGCTGTGACATGGGCAAAAGTTAGTGATAACATTAAGAGTAATGTTATTTGTATGTTATTTTTCCTTGCAACTACGACAATAATAGACAAGTTTATATTTTACTTCATGCGATTGTGAAGAAAAAAATTTGCAAGTAACATCATACTTTTAAGTTAAAGACAGTACAGTTCCATGATGAGCAGGCTAAAATATTGTATAGCTCCAAGCTCTTGATCTTTTTGCTTGTCTACCCTTCTCAATCCTCGTGATTGTAGGGTCAACGTTTACTTTAAGTACTGCTTCCAGATTACTTCATAATCATAATCAGTAAATCTTCACTGTTTAGCCCTTCCATGACAATGTAACTCTGCAACATTCACACAAGGCATAATTAGCAGAAACAAGAAAAATGTCATTCTTGCTAGCCAACCAAACCATCAAAACGATGATGATCCATGGGAATTTGAAAATCAAGAAAAAAGGGCTTTGGGGAGGGTTTAAGCTTCATGATATCAAAATTAAGCAATGTGGTTGATAAAGAGTGATAAAGACAGAGTTATATTTGCATGCCTTCAGTTCATCTGGAGAAGTTGAGTGACATATTAGCAGAAGTGAAGTAAAGCTAAGGAGGAGAAGGAACTGAAGAGAAGAGAATCTGCTGTCCATTGTCAGGTTTGTTATAGCTACCATATGACTGATGGAATGTGTTTATATAGAAGTTGATGGACTACCAAAATGCTACAATTCTTCCATGCATATTCCTTTGTTAATTGAATTCATGTTTCCTGAGGTATTTCTTCAGAGAAACACCCGCCAATCAAGCAAAACGTGCTTCCAGATAAGCTTCGAAAGGCTTTAGACCATTGGTTAAAATTGAGAAGTCTACATAAAAATGAAGGCTTGGCTGAAGTTGGACGGTAACTCTTGGAAGCTAGCACTTACTTTCCATATTGATTGGAAGTGATACAAATACTAAAGTTACGCCTATATTCTTACCTCGTTGATTACTTCTAGCCAATCTATAATCTTATTGGTCCTATACAACAGAACAGGTAAAGCCGAAGCTTTTCATTTGGATTATAGTCACATGCCATGTCTAAGTAGCTAGGTACCCAAGTGGGGTTGAAATCAACCTCAAACACATGTCTAAGGAAATGAATAGAAACAAATGAAGATTTTTCATTTCATCTAAGGCTGTGACATGGGCAAAAGTTAGTGATAACATTAAGAGTAATGTTATTTGTATGTTATTTTTCCTTGCAACTACGACAATAATAGACAAGTTTATATTTTACTTCTTGCGATTGTGAAGAAAAAAATTTGCAAGTAACATCATACTTTTAAGTTAAAGACAGTACAGTTCCATGATGAGCAGGCTAAAATGTTGTATAGCTCCAAGCTCTTGATCTTTTTCCTTGTCTACCCTTCTCAATCCTCGTGATTGTAGGGTCAACGTTTACTTTAAGTACTGCTTCCAGACTACTTCATAATCATAATCACTAAATCTTCACTGTTTAGCCCTTCCAACGTTTAATTTTAGCATGGGACCTTCTGTAATTAAACCTTAAATTAAAGTACAAAATACAAGTTCAGAAAGGTCTTGTCCAATAGCTAGAGCAATTTGTTTTGAAGTGACTTGAACATGGATCTTCAGTCGTTCAAACCATGTGCACTACACCCCTGGACACAATTGAAATTATTGTTGATTGGGGGAAACCAGAAGCATACTTTTCAAAAAATGAGTAATTTTGACACGACAATTTTCTTTTTCTTTTTTCTTTTTCATTGTGAAGATAAGGACTGGAATTGAGATTAGCTGCATCCCACATGCTCCATTCCAATTCTTACATGTAGGGAACACTTTCAATTTGATCAAACACTATAAGCTTAGAGGTGGGAAGTGTTATTTATCACATTCTTTCACTTAATAATGATATGAATGCCGATAGACAAAGAAAAAAAAAAATAAGAGTCAATATAATTTAGTGGCACCTCCTACAATCATAAAAATTAAAAAAATTTAATATTATAAAATTTATTTTATCATGTATTTTTTTTTCTCTTTTTTCAATGTATTGTGTTTGTATGTAACAAAAAAAAAAATTAAGATTTATAAGGGTAAAGTAAAGAAAAAGCAGTGTATAAGAGACAACTTGGAAGAACTTGAAATCATGTAGAGTTAACGTTACATGAAATTATGGGAAATACCATTCTACCCCGCCTTAGGAGACTTATGTCACATCAATCTATTTTATATACTATTTTAATTTATATGATGTCATGTATAATTAGCATTAGATTAATATTTTTTTTATATATAAAAAGCATTGAATTCATATTTCAGCTTTATAGAAAAAAAAAAGTTTCAATAAATTTAATAAAATTAAATTGTGACAATTGACAATTATGTTAATATAAAAAGTGGGAGTCAAGACAAAATGTAAAATGGACCTATGTAACATAAATCCCCCAAAGGGAGCAAGGTGAGTAATACTAGCTAAGTTCATAATCTAAACTTAATTAAATCCATTTTAACTTTTTTTAATGTATAATTTAAATTTAGCCAACTGAACTAATATAAGCAATTGTTAAAATTATTAGTGTGCAAATAATCATTAAGCATTAATTAACATTTATCGGATATCAGCCTACAATTATTACATTTGGTGTCTGGCATACTAACATTTCTGCTTACGTCTGCTTATTACATTACTGATTACGTCAGAATATCAGACCAAGATTCCTATTGCTTTTGTTAAAAGTAGAGAAGTGACAGTGAAGAATTGAGCTGTATTGATAGAGATTGGGGAGAGGATGAGCTTGAATTTCCAAAGTGATTTGGCGTTAAGCAGCAAAACCATTTCCACAACACAAAGTGAGTCCTCCACTGATCCACTCAATCTCAATCTTTCAGTGCCCTGTCTAATTAGGAGTCCTATGGCCATGGTATGGGTATGGGTATGGTCCCCCAATTTCCCTTAAAAAAAAGGGTAGGAATCTCCCGTGATCTTGAAATATATCTTCATATCTTGTTTGCTTGGTCAAGACTCAAGACATGACTTAAAATTGATAATGCTCATAAGCTAAGCTACATGAATTATGAACTCTTAGATTAGATTTCTTCTTTTTTTCATTTTTAAGTCTGTAACAGTGTTACAGAAGGAAGAAATCTGTGTGTGATGCATCAGGATAGTTTTGCGTGCGAATGATTTCAGCGCTAACATAAGTAGTTTAGGATTTTTTCAAATCGTGCTATTACTGACAACAGCAAGTTATTTCTGGACCTATCACTCAGCTTAATACAGAAAGGACCTCCTTGCACGTTAGCGTATATAATATAAAAAAAATTCCCTAATGCAGTGATTGGGGTTTGGACTGGAGAATGATGGGCTTTTGGGCCTATTACTATTCAAGGCTGTACAATTTCACATGTTTTTTAGGTAAATGAGATAAGAATAAATAATAATAATAATAATAATAATAAATGAACCAAGTGTGAGTAGGCTATCATTTGAGCTTCAAAGCATTGTCAATTACTTTTTTATATACAACAATAACATAGTGCAAATTATAATCTCATTTCACCTAGTTTAGTTTTGATGTAATTTTAAACATAAAATTACCACGTAATTAACCATTCAAAGTATTGTTAAATGTTATGAAGTGGGATTATCCGATATATCATTACTCGAGCGAGACAAGCAACATGGAAATAAATGTCAGCTAAATTATTATTTTTTGTACTTGTTTATATTTTGAAATAAAAGTACCACCTTCCGAGTTTCGCGCGTTCTATCCCACATGAAATGCGTTCCAGGTGCCTTCACGTCCGTTTATTCTGTTTCTGCTCATTTGTTGGCCTTGGAAAATGCCTTTTCTTCTCTTCCTTCTCTCTCCTCCCCTGCACTTGTCTGCACATTTTCGACAAGTTTGAATTTTCAATCCCAATATTCATCCTTCATCGTCACCCACTTTGCCTTTCACCTTTTTATGGTTAGTATTCTGCTCCCTTCTTCATATCCCATGTTTGTTTCTCGGGAAAATTTCATACTAATGAACAATTGGACAATCCTGATGGAAAATCGGCCATATTTAGCAACTTTCTCTTCTTGCCGTTTCTTGAGCAATCGGCGATTCGTTTAGGGTTCCGAATCGAATTGTGTGCTTTTTAAGCCCTATATTTGTTTTTTAACGAATTCTCATTGGATCTGACAGGTTTCGGGTGGTGTTGGGTGTTGCAAAAATGGCTTACAAAGTGGACCATGAATACGACTATCTTTTCAAGATCGTATTGATTGGGGATTCTGGTGTTGGAAAATCCAACATCCTTTCCAGGTTTACGCGAAATGAATTCTGCTTGGAGTCTAAGTCTACCATTGGGGTTGAATTTGCAACGAGAACGTTACAGGTTGGTTTTTGTGATCTGAAATTTCATGAAATCTGAGCTATGTTTCTGTTAATCTCCGCATTAGTTTTGGTGGGTGCAGTTTAAAATTTTAAAATTCTCAAAATGTCATCTTGGGATTGTTGTTGATTACCCTTAATTTCTCTTAGTCTGCATATGGGCCTGCAAATACTGATTGAACAAAAAGTAGATACGTCTCTACTGTTATGATGGGATGGAAAAGGGGATGAGAACCGTTGTTAGGATGAGCTTACTTGGAGAAAATGATAAGAACAAGAAGTATGTAGCTTGACGGGTAAATAAAATAAGTGGGTTTGGAGAAAGTTTATTGCATAATACATGAAGATATATCATCAAGCAAGGAAGATATTTTAATTTTACTTGGAATCTCAAATATGTTTGCTAATTTGCTTACATGAAGGAATGAAAGCAACTCAATGTCCAATGTTGGTGATGACATCTACTGTTTGGTGGCATCTTTCATCTTTGTCTCATATTGCCAAACCAATAAAAATTGAAAGAAAAGGTTTCTCTGAGGCACTGCTTATATAGTTAGTACATAGAACATGTGTCCTGTCCTGTGATCTAAAGTATATGGAGTGTTAGTAAACATCATATTTATCAAAGCAAATTTTCTAGGGATGATGATTTGTATGGTTATATGAAAGAGGATATTGTTAGAAGGAAGAGTATCTCTTGTAAACAGTTCTGTTAGTTGTTGAAGGAGCATTTTTTAAAACCTGTGGGATTACTGCTAAGCGTGCCTAATTTTTATTAGTCTGTATTAGTTTGATCCTTTTTGCAGTTTGTTTAATAACATATTGTCACCTGCGTGAAGAGTTAATTCCTCGGAAATGCATGTTTCTATTGATGCAGGTGGAGGGGAAGACTGTGAAGGCACAAATATGGGACACTGCTGGTCAAGAGAGGTACCGAGCCATCACTAGTGCCTATTATAGAGGAGCTGTTGGTGCCTTGTTGGTGTACGACATAACCAAGAGGCAAACATTTGAAAATGTGCTGAGGTGGCTTCGTGAACTAAGGGACCATGCAGACTCTAATATTGTTATTATGATGGCTGGAAATAAGTCTGATCTGAACCATCTGAGAGCCGTATCTGCTGAAGATGCTCAAAGTTTGGCTGAGAAAGAAGGTCTGTCATTCCTAGAGACTTCAGCATTAGAGGCATATAATGTTGAGAAGGCATTCCAAACCATTTTGTTCGATATTTATCACATTATAAGTAAAAAGGCACTAGCAGCGCAGGAGGCAGCTTCCACTACTGGCCTTCCTCATGGGACTACCATAAATGTCTCAAATTTGTCAGGTAATTCGGAGAAGAGAACTTGTTGCTCAAATTAACCGGGTACCTCTGTGTAGAGAAGGAGAGAGGAAGCAAGCTTGCTCATAGATTAATTTTGTTATTTGAAAACAAACCTCAGGAATACTTGCTACCTTCTGCCAGATTTCTTTTTATTTCTTCTGAAGGACATGAGAGGCAGACCTCTAGTCTTAACAATCACAATTGAAAATGAAAATGACAGTGTTAACAATTTTTCTTCCTCGCTTTGCTGGCATTAACTGGTTCTGAAATGCATGCATTCAGATTTAGGGTCTTGGTGGTCGGTAGAGTCAAAGATTAGCTGAAACAATTGTAAGTTTAGTTTCTCATCATGGCCACTTATATTGCTCTTATGATCCTTTCCATGTTTGTTTCTTTAATTCACAATAAAATTTTTCGAGTTATAATAACAAGGAGATGTTTGAAAATGGATATTTTGAGTGGTTGGTTTTGCATCTAATAGTATCTAAAATAGTTGTAGAGATTTTTCTAGTCAAGAAGAATTGGTCTAACCATTTATTATGATAAGCATAAAGTCTGAAATGTGTGGAGAGTACTCTTTGATTGACATGGATGGGAAATATGGCTAAGCTGCAAATTTAGCTTGATTAAGTCCTTTCTTAACTGACAAGCTATTCATATTAGTTTGGGCCCAAATTCAGCATCTTAATGCTTCTCTTGATAAAGTATTTGTTGTATCTATTAATGTTTGATACACCAATCAAAACATTTATTATGCTCTCTTTTTTTGAAAATATGTTCAACAGTAATATCATCGACACAAATAAATGAAGTGTTAAATAACTTCATTTTTTTTTTTCAAATGATGTTTCCACTGGTACATATGTGCAAATTTGAAGCAGACATGGAAAATGTTCTGTCACAATTTATGGCTATGGTTAAATTTTGTGATGTGATTTGATGAGGGATCTGAAAGCAGCCATGGACCATTTAGTGTTCGCTCATCTCGCCACACATCCTTTAAACTATAACAACGATATAAACCTGAGATTTGAAAGTACAAGCAAAATATTTATTTTGCCTCTATTATTTTTCTGTTATTTGGGTCAAAAAGTGTACTTTTCTCCACAAACATTTAAAAAAAAATAAAAAAAAGCATGGTGGGCTGTCTATTCGCATATGGGATATGAGAATGGTGGGGAATTTTCCACATCAAATTGAAAATTAAGTACCAACATCTCCTGAGATGACAAAGGGATAGCATCTCAAGTTATTAAATATTGTCAAGCAACTAATCATCCTTAAAGCTTGCTTTTTATGTGATATGTGTAATTATAATTCATAACAAAGTGAACACTACTTTTATCGTTGAATAACCATATCTTATAACAAAATAACCACTGGCTAGCCTTAGTTGTTCATTTTTGGTCTAGTTCTCTTCAAATACCCTATTTTCTGTAAGCCTAACAAATTTGCTCTCCAATGGATAAGAACAAACAAAGTCTAAAAAAAAAAAAAAAATAGAACAAGGACTCCTATCCAAAACTTCAACCATGTTCCTGCTATATGCTGTCAATGCTTTGCATAACACTGAATATATGCCACCAGAGAAGTATTTTACACACAACTTGAATATAGTAATAACTAATAACATTCATTGGCTAAAGCGTTTTAATCAATATTGATACCAGCCCCTTTTTCTCTAGGGCCATTCAATAATTACACATTATTAAAATACTTACGGCAATTATTGCAAGAATCCAGAAATTAAAATTACTGGTTGCTAGGGCTCTATCGGATGTGAAAGCACACAGATTATCTCTCAACTTGAGAGTATAAACCAATAGACAATTGTGATATGGTAGATGTTGCGATTTGGCCAGACTTTACCGTGCTGGAGTTATTGATTTAAGGGGAAGAGAAGGAGCTTCAATATCCTATAATATATGAGTTTCTTTTTGTTTAGAGTTAAAAAAAATTCTTCATTGCATTTCATGCAGAATTAGATTCTCTCAAATGGAAAGAGTTGTAAAGAAAGGCAATGCATGGATGTAGGTTCATAGTCCATTATTCTTGGCTTCTTTCCACATGCTATCAAATCATTTTAACCCTCTATATAGAAGGCCAATATAGACCATAGCACAATAGTAAGCAAGAGAATTTATGCCTTCAATCCCTGATCTTCCCTATATCGTTTAGCCCTTTTTTTCAGGTCTTGACTCTTGAGACAGTTGTGGCTGATGAATTTTTTTAGTTTTGATTATTTGTAATAAAATCGAAACGTTTAATTGTTTCTTCTTTTCTATTCCCAGATATAGATGGTTGTGGCCTGATATATTTAGATGTATTACAGTGAACAAATTCTTGTTTCTGCTGGCTGCATGAGAGGAGGAACTCTCGTCCACCATATGCATTCATAAAAGTAATAATTATATAAAAATAAGTGTCAGCTAATATACAGAATTCACACAAACCAGGACCAATTTATTAGTAGTAGCCAGTAGCTATGTATTTTATTATGGAGAAAATTATTGTTTTTATAAGCAACATCAAGTATGATTGGAAAATGATGAGCTTGGATTCCCACTCTTTTCGTGGAATTCAAAAGAAAAAAACAAATCTTCTCTTTTCAGTTCTGTATATCGCTTTGATCGTCGAATGCTATAATATGGGATGTTTTAAATGATTTAGACCCTTCATTGTAGGAGGACGTGTGCTTTAAATTCATGAAAGGAATCGGATGCAATTCATTGGAAAGAACAAAATATTCGGTAAGAAATTAAGTCATGTTGTAATGTCAGGACAGTACTGTTCTTCTGTCTGCTTCTATACAGAGATGAGAGCTCTACAGACTATGACTTGGTTAATTCATTGGAAAGAACAAAATATTCGGTAAGAAATTAACTCATGTTGTAATGTCAGGACAGTACTGTTCTTCTGTCTGCTTCTATACAGAGCTGAGAGCTCTACAGACTATGACTTGGTTAAGTTACTCTCTCTCTGGCTACGAGACCAAAAAGGGGTAACGCTACCCACTCTCCACCGAAGCCTTTATTGTTCTGTTTATATTTTTTATTACAGTACTAAAATTATTATACAATCAATTAAATAATTTATAGTTAAATAATATTAAAATTGTCTTTAAAATTTATAATTTTATGTTTAAATTTAGAATGTTACTAAAAATTATTATACATTCTGCCCAAATTTCCTAATCACAAGTGGGTAACATTAGAAAAACTCAAGAATACTCCA
The DNA here is from genome assembly GCA_003255065.1 of Cercis canadensis. Classification (NCBI taxonomy): domain Eukaryota; kingdom Viridiplantae; phylum Streptophyta; class Magnoliopsida; order Fabales; family Fabaceae; genus Cercis; species Cercis canadensis. Next base: position 1,093,320 of record QAOA01000580.1, on the reverse strand, counting down.
CTATTGCACAATAGTTTGCTTTGATCTCTCCAAGTCACTTATAAAATTTCGATAGTCCAATTAAACCAAAATTAACCGATAAAATAATACATAATAATTTCTATTAAAAAATAGCACGTAATAACTAGGTAAAAAAAAAAAGAGTACATAATAAGCGTATCCCAAACAAAAACGTGATTAACAAAACATCCAATTTTTTTTAAAAAAAAAATCGAATTATTTATATGAATTTAATTTGGCATAATTTACATTCAACTAAGTCTTCTTATATTTTTACAAAGCTCTACTAAAATTCCAATCTTACTATCGAAGTCTTTTTTCTTTTTTCAAAAAATCAAATTCCAATCTAAGTCTAACAACTCAAGTAGTTTGAATTGATTCACACAATTATATATCCCTGAACTACATTTCTCTTTATTTTTAATAGATATCTCTCCTATCCTTGTCGTTGTCTATATAACTTACCCTTCTTGCCCTCGCTAGTCCCTACAAGTCTTCCATTAGTAAACATTGAGCAACACATGGAGAAGAGAAACGAAGCTAAAAGAAAAGAAAGTGAAGATGAGAAATGGGTGCATGATGCATCTGTGGATTATAAAGGCAGAGTTCCTCTCCGTGCTTCTACTGGTGTATGGAAAGCTTCTCTCTTTGTCCTCAGTAAGTATACATGATTTGAAATGTGGGTGTCTACCTTGTTATTATCATCATCAACCATTCTATTCCACCAATTTTTGCCACTTCATTTAACATTCAATTTTGTTTATTAATTATTAGAACGAGTTCATGCATTTCAAATAACAATTGTCACGTCTGGGAAAAAGAAGTTGAGATCTTTAATTTAGATGTGCCTTCCAGAGTCAGAGTGGACTAATCTCTTATGCTCTCACAGAGTGTATATTGTATAGACTATAGAACCATTTTTTAGCAGCAGTCCTAACAGATTGTCTAAACCAATGTTGTGTTTTTATTTCTTTATTTTTTATGAAAACGAATATACTTTATGAGATGATATTTCAATTTGGTGCAGCAATTGAATTTAGTGAAAGAGTAAGCTACTTTGGGTTAGCAACAAATCTTATCTCCTATCTGACCCAAGTGATTCATCAAGACCTCAAAACAGCAGCAAAGAATGTTAATTACTGGACTGGAACAACCACCATGATGCCTCTAATAGGGGGATTTCTTGCAGATGCCTACACTGGCCGATTCCTTATGGTCCTGTTTTCTTCCCTTGTATACCTTATGGTAAGTCCAAATTTCCCATCAAAATACAACTCATTCTAACACTTAAAAATCTTGTCTTTGATCACTTTTTACCCAACACCAACAAATTGCAATTTCTTTGCTTAGTATTAGTATAGTGATGCCACAGAAAAAGTGCCTCCTTTGTGGTTGTGAAAGCAGGGTTTAAGCCTGTTGACCATGTCTGAATTCATCCCATGTCTGAAGCCATGCAAGAGTAAGCTCTGCCAACGGCCTAGGAAGATTCATGAAGTGGTTTTCTTCCTTGCCTTGTACTGCATCTCTTTTGGGACTGGAGGATACAAGCCGTGCTTAGAAAGCTTTGGTGCTGATCAATTTGATGATGATCACTCACAAGAGAGGAAGAAGAAGATGTCTTTCTTCAACTGGTGGAACTTTGCGCTGTCCTTTGCATTACTCATTGGCGTAACTGTGGTTGTTTATGTTCAAGACAAAGTCAACTGGGGAGTTGCAAATCTTTTACTCACTATTCTTATGGCTATCACAATCATAGCTTTCTATATGGGAAAGCCTTTTTACAGGTACAGGATTCCAGAGGGAAACCCTTTCACACCAATTTTGCAGGTTGTAGTTGCAGCCATAAGGAAAAGGAAATTAGCCTTTCCTTCAAATCCTGATCTCTTGTATGAAGTCCCTAAGTCAGAGAACTCCCAACGAAGGCTTTTAACCCAAACTAGCGGGCTAAGGTATCACACTAACTGTCATTGTTTAACAATCTGCACCTTGTTAAATAGGGTTGATACTTCTAATTAACACTGGTTAATTCAATCAATAGGTTTCTTAACAAGGCTGCTATAATTGAAGAGAAATATGCTGAGCAAAGAGATAATCCATGGAGATTAGCAACGGTGAAAAAGGTGGAGGAAACAAAGCTTGTTCTCAATGTGATTCCAATATGGCTAACTTCATTAACAAGTGGAGTATGTGTGGCACAAAGCTCCACACTCTTTGTCAAACAAGCAGCCACTACAGACTTAAAGATAATTGGCAGCTTCAAAATGCCAGCAGCCTCCACTGCCTCTGCTGGAGCTCTTGGTACCATAATATCTGTCATCATGTACGATAGATTTATTGTCCCAATTCTGAGGAAAGCCACTGGAAATGAAAGAGGCATCACCATCCTACAAAGGATTGGTATTGGCTTAACATTCTCAGTTGCAGCTATGGTTGTTGCAGCCTTAGTAGAAAAAAAGAGACTAAGAATGGCTGGGAATGAAATAAGTGTGTTTTGGTTGGCGCTCCAATACTTGATCCTTGGTTTTGGAGATGGGCTTTCTTTGGTGGGCTTGCAAGAGTATTTCTATGACCAAGTTCCTGACTCAATGAGGAGCTTAGGGATGGCTTTATATCTTAGTGTCATTGGAGTGGGAAGCTTCTTAAGCAGCTTCCTGATTATAATTGTGGATCATGTTACAGAGAAGGGTGGAAAAAGTTGGATTGGGAAGGATATAAATTCTAGTCGTTTGGATAAGTTTTACTGGTTGTTAGCAGTATTAAATGCTGTAAATTTGTGTGTGTATGTTGTGTTAGCAAGAAAATATACTTACAAGACTATAAGGAGGAGGGTAATGGAAGGTGATGACTGTAAGGGTGATGGGGTAGAGATGATAGCATGATGAGTAATGCTAATGTTCATGTAAAAGCTACGCAGATTGGTCCTGTTTAGTGCAACCACAACCCCCAAATCTATTTGCAAATCTTGATTTGATCGAAAGCTCCATTCTACAGCTTCTCAAACACATGCTTTCCCTTTGTAAATTAAAAACTAAGCATGTACTAAGTTCAGCTTTTTCCAACAATATTTTTAAAATTAAAAATTCACTTTGGTAGAAACGTAGGAAGATGACAAGTAATCTCATATTTGAAAAATATGAGAAAAAGGGTTTGCCTAATCGTGGTGGAAATGAATTGTTGAAACTTGAAACTCTCATTCAACTAAGTAGGGAAGAAGACAGGTGGCTATAAAATTGAGAATCTTTGTCTAATTTAATTTTTTAACCATATTTTATAACAAAATAGTTGCAATATTTTGTACTAAATAACCATTTCATGGAACTGAACTAGCAAAAAAAAATCTTTATTCCTTGAGCTTTCACAGGTTTATTTTTTACATGTACTTCATCGTTTTCACTTTGTTTGTACCAAGTTCACTCCCTTGATGGTGGAAATTTATAGTAAATAGATCCATAGGTTGTATTGATGGTTTATATAATTTCGTTTCTGTCTGATAACTATATTTTTTATGTTCAACTGATCTAAACAACATAAAAGCTGCTTATCACCAAATAAAGCAGAACATAGAACGTAGTGTTAGAAAATTGCTTTCATAGAATATGCTTGTACTCTATGGTGATTAAATGGGCCAAACACATAAACTTGGTTGGTCCTGATACCAAGGTTTCCAAGTAAATAATTTCAATTGCCATTAAATGGATAATGCTCTTGGAAATGTGGATTAGGAATCAACTGAGAAAAGGATTATGTGTTTGATACTGGCTCATCATGCATACACTATATATGCTTGTAATGACTTCTCAAGGTCATGAATTTTTATGGATTTTCAATGATAAAGCTTGCAGGACATGAACTATATGAAGAAACCTTGCCTTCTGCTGGGATTATTACTGTAATAGGTCCAGTGCATGGACGACTTTGTATGTTTGTGGCTAATGACCCTACTGTTAAGGGAGGGACTTATTATCCCATCACCGTTAAGAAACATCTTAGGGCACAAGAGATTGCTGCTCAAAGCAAATTACCCTGCATATATCTTGTTGATAGCGGAGGTGCTTTCCTTCCTAAGCGAGCTGATGTCTTCCCAGACAAAGAGAACTTTGGTAGGATTTTCTATAATCAGGCTATAATGTCTGCTGAAGGTATTCCACAAATTGCACTGGTATTGGATTCATGCACTGCTGGGGGTGCCTATATACCTGCTATGGCCGATGAAAGTGTAATGGTCAAGGGAAATGGTACCATGTTTTTAGCAGGACCTCCTCTTGTGAAGGTCAGTACCAGTCACTCTGGTGGTCCAAAATCATTTTTGTGGTAATCTCTTGTACATGGAGTGCCGCACTGTTTAAGGAATTAGTGGGGCCCGCAGCTTTGGAGCTTCGAATTTTGAGAGTGCCGCATACATAGGTCCCGCACTATGGTTTTTTACGCCAAAATGCAGCAATCAACCAAAATGTTAAAAAAAAAAATGTAATAATGGTGTAAATTATTTTAAAATTGTTATATATGTAAAAATAATTTATAAAATTACATTATTCAAAAAATTCACTCTAATCAATGGACCTGCAGCTTTGGAGTGTCAAATTTTAGAAGTGTAGCACATGACACTTTTTGTCACACTATGTGCCACACTATGCTAAAATTGGACACTCTATAAATTTTTTATGCTAAAATGAGACAATTAATCAAAATGCTAAAAAAAAAATACAATAATGTTATAAATTATTTCAAAATTGTCATATATATATATATATATATATGAAAATAATTTATAAAATTACATTATTTAAAAAATTCACTAAAAAATAAAGGATCAGAAACGCTGTAAATTTACGAAAAGTGACAATTTTTTATTACTTTACTTTAAGGTAAGGTGAAAAGGAAGTAAGATTTACGGCACTGAGCTAAGCTAATCCAGTCATGGGAAAAGGACTATGCGGCCCTTCACTTGCACACAAATATTATATTTTGTAAAAATATTTATCTAAATATTACAACTTTTAAATTATTTACACAAATATTATACTTTTTAAAAATTTAAAAATTAAAAAAAAAAAAAATTTCAGACACGTGGGTCCCACCGGACACGCCGTGGGCCTCACGGCGTGTCCCACGTGGACACGCGGTGAGGCCCACGGCGTGTCCTAATAGGCAAAATTCATCAATTGTTCCAGAGTTGTGGGCTCCGTAACGAATTTTGTCTTATTGGGACACGCCGTTAGCCTCACGGCGTATTCGTGTGGGACACGCTGTGAGGCCCACGGCGTGTCCGGTGGGTCCCACGTGTTCGAAAATCTTTTTTTTTTGTAATTTTTAAATTTTTAAAAAATATAATATTTGTATAAATAGTTTAAAATTTGTAATATTTAAGTAAATACTTTTACACAATATAATATTTGTGTCAAAAAGCCCACTTGCAAACCGTTTACGCTGCCATCACTGCTGACACAGTAGTGACACTGCACTGAGTCGAAGCTGACATTTGACAACACTTTCTCAGCTCCTCCATCAATCATCACCGCTGGCATCATCTTCATCACCCTCCTCTACCTCTATCAAGTATCAACCTCCTCCTTCTCCAGTCTCCACCCACTCTCTGTCCCTCTCTAAAGCTAACTAAAGTTTCAAGCTTTTCATTCATGGAGGAAAACTTTGACTCCTGCCATGTCCCACAACAGAGCAGAAAGAACAAGCTCCGAGTAACATCCCAAACCCATCACATTCACACTTTCCAGGCCACCATAGCTCCACCCTTTGAACCAATTCCACTTCCTCCATCATCATCTAACCCCAACCCCCTCTTTAACAGCTCTAATTCCCGCACATTACCCTCCCTTCCTCGTACCCTAATCTTTCACAATTTAACAAACAGTTCATGTGCAATTTCACATTCCGCTCGGCCGTTTTGTGAGCTTCAGCTTTCCCATGCTATCTCTGCTTCCCAAGGATCAAACGAGGACTGGAGAAACTGGGTTCCAATGGGTCCCTTTACGGGTTACGCCTTGATATTGAAGCGGTCTAGGTTTCTGAAGCCTGCACAGCAACTTCTTGAAGATTTCTGTGGTGGAAGAGCTTCAGATTCTCCACCATTGGACTGCTTGAGCGAAAATGGAGTTCATAAGGACCCCATTGCTGGTGGGGATGGAACTCTCCATCACTGGAGGGATTCTAGACTCATATCCTTGCTTGAGGAGGTTATGTCTTTTCCCTTTCCTTTTTCTCCTTCCAACTTCCAACTCTTATTTTAGCATACTTGCACTTCTGTAATTCTGTTATTCTTTTCTTTGTTTGGAACAAATGATGTCTCTAATGTTAAGCTCATTCAAGCTCATTTATTATCATACTCGTAGTTGAAATGTTGAATAGACCAAAAGAACTTCAGCAAACCTCATGATCTTCCTGAAATAGTAGTGAAAGCATTATGGGTTATATCTTTTTTTTTTTTTTTCTTGTCAAGCTTATTATCAATAGATAACATTCCATTCCAATTTTGTGACAATCTAATGTATATTGTTTCAGAGGTTGCTTTCTGAAAACCAATTATAAAGATTTCTTTCATAATTTGCCATTCTTTTTCCCAATACCATCACGTATTAAGTTTACTAAAGGTTAAAAAAATTCTATAAAATTATACATTGGCAATCTCCAAATCTGTAACAGATTGCATATTGTGAAGATTGTTGTATCAGCAATTCAATGCAGTCAAGAGACGGTAAATTTGGTAAATATTAGTGCAGGATGATTGGCTAAGACCTGGTTTTGTTGATAGATGGACATGATATGGCACTCTCATTTGTAACATTTTCCAGTTCTAAAAGAAATATATTTCATTTTTGCTTCCATAATTTTGTTCAGGTGTACAAGAAATATATGCTCTACTGCCAACAGATGCAGTCAGTGGTGGCATCATTTCAAAAAGTTGCTGGGCTTGGAGATGCCACTCCTTATATATCATTTGCTATCAAAACCATTTCCAAGCATTTTGGACGCTTGAAGAACGCCATAAACGATCAGCTTCAGTTTACAAGCAATAGTCCTGCTGCTAATAATGTCGGGGAAAAGGAAATTCTAAGGTTGTCAACATTTGAGGCAGAGCTTCATACCCGACAATCAGCTCAGAGCTTACCCTGTGTTCAGCGACCTCAAAGAGGACTCCCACATCAAGCTTTAGCTGTGCTCAGGACGTGGCTCTTTGAACACTTCCTGCACCCGTTAGTGATGCTATAGCGAAGCATAATCCATTTACCTATTTTTCTCAATTTTAGTTCTCTTTTGCTTTCCTTGAACTCGCATAACTATTTTCATTCGATTCATTGATGTTATGGCACTGCTCTTTGTTCATTTCAGTTATCCTTCTGATTCAGAAAAGCATTTGTTGGCTCAACAAACAGGTCTTTCGAGAAGTCAGGTGAGCTTTTTTACTTGTTTTCCCTCCCATCTCCCTCTTATTCTTCAGCATCACCCTTGTGAATGAATTTTGTTGTTACCAAAATTTTTGAAATGAGATGTTTGGGCAGGTTTCCAATTGGTTCATAAATGCAAGAGTGAGAATCTGGAAGCCCATGGTGGACGAGATGCACATGCTTGAGAAACAGCATTCTCAAATGCGCCCATCTATAGCAAAACAAGCCCATATGAGAAATCTGCTACAACCAATAAGAAGCCTAGAAGCACAAAATGTCCAAACCAAACGCTCAAGACATGAAGTTCCTGGTATTTCTGGTCAGAGTGAAGAACAAGGGATTGCATCGTACACTACTTTTTCAACCAATTCCCACGTTAGAGTTTGTGGACTTAGAACTGATGGAAGCAACGGATTGTCTTTAGCACTAGATCATCGCCACAATTTGGGTACTGATTTATGAATTAGAATGCCTCAATGAAGTTCCTATCATGTACTCTCTATAGATGGTGATGTCAAGTTGAATTCAAAGATGACTTCTCTAATTTGCACTTGTATACCTTTGCACAAAGCAACATATGAATATAACTAGACTTAAATTTTAACGGGACTCACGTTAAACTCCTCAAACTTTCTCTAAATGGCTTCAAATTTTTGTACAATTTTTTACGCAAATATAATTTCTTTCGGAATTATGCCACTACAGAGGATTAGCCATTTAGAAATTCTCAATTTGATACACAAGGTCTGTTTCGAGAGTCTTACGTGAGGCCTAACAGTTCATCATTCACCTTATAAGTGCAATTGCTTTCTTTCAATCGGAAAAGAAAACACCTATTCAACAAAAAGAGGAAGGAAAAGCTGTAAATACGTAAATGCTATGAAGTACAAAGATAACTGCAAGATATGGCTACTTTAATGCATCAGGTAGTGTATGGATTTTGTTCATTGATCCATCAATTTATCAAATTAGATATTTATGAATTTTGTTAGTTTCTACAAGTATCAACAATGTGTTTCACGTGTTACATAGGCATGTTTGGTGGATAAGTAGGGAAGTGTGAAACGCATGTGAAACTTCAATAATTATGTAGGATCGAAAGTCAATATATTTGGTTAGTATAATTTTGAAATTTTGCTCACATCAACTTACAAAAATGATCCCATTCAAATGTCGTAAGACCAATGAACAAGCGACACGTGCCAAGCTCCATCAGGTAATTTATTGTTCGTAGTAAGTTTTAACTATTTATGAATATTTTAAAAGAAAGTTAAAAATAGAGATTTGGCCCCCGTTTTTTCCTTTGCTTTGGCAATACTTGTCATATATTCAAGGGGCACCCACAAGATTGTAGCCTTGCGGTATGCCCATGACCAGAGATACTCAATCTGTCAGTGATTGTGGTCACTGTCTCCAGTCCGCCACCGTTGTGCAATGCCGTCGGCATGAATGACCCATTTTGAGTTTCCACGTCAAAAATCATGTGATTATGCTACTTCTTATATTCTGTCAGTTGTTCTCGAAGAAGCACCCTACAAAAAAATTATCAATTTGAATATTTGGATGAATAAAAATCAGAGTGTTATGCTACTTCTTATATGTGACATAAGTCATAATTTAAATTTTATATTTTATTAATTTAATATGATTGATATAATTTAAATTTTATTAAATTAATATCTAAATTATCAAACTAATACAATATATAATTAAAATTGTGTAAAAAAATAAAATCTAACTTAGATCACATCTTAAGGGTGTAAGTTTGTAACATAACACTCTCATAAAAATCAGCATAGATTTTTTTTTGTTGAATATCTGGATGAATAAAAATTAAAGTTTTTTTAGATATTTTTTATATTTATGTAATATATTATATCACACAAAAATAACTAATATGTGAATGACATGTATATAAGTTAATTATTTTTAAGTTTATTTAAAAAAAATAAGATAACTTATATTTATATCTAATAAAATATAAAAATTACATATATTTATTATATCAATATAATAAGACATATTTATATAGTATCTTAAAATCTCCGAAAAAAATTACCACAGTGGGTTAAAGAAAATTTTTGAGTTGGACTACGAAAGTAACTAAAGTAGGTCGATGACTCCTAAAATACTAAACTCTGTTTTTTGAACGATACATCCCATGCCCACGTGTCACTGTTTTATAGGAATTTTGTTTAACCGACATTAAGCAAAATGTTAATTTCCACAGCTGTCAGTGCGCCATATAAGCTCAATTTGCAGGCATATTCCACAGAGAAAGTATCCGATATTCGCCAAGGGTTGCAATCTTCTGCTTCCGGTTCCACAGTAATACACATTCCAAGAAAAGCGTAACACAAGATTATGCGATGATGTGTTCGGATCATTAGCCATCATAGAAAATGGGTTGGTATTATACGAGGAACACGCTAACTACGATACAACCGACCGCAAAAGGAGCAGATCGAGCTCCGGTTAACTTGTCCACGAGGAAAACGCCATCTGCTTTTACTTTTCCTCGTAAACAACCGGCTCAAACACGACGCCGTTTTCACTGTCTCTTCTTTTTCAAATTATATAGAACGAGGACGAACTGAAAAGCTGAGAACTTCAGCGGAAGGATGGGGAGAAGAACCTCAGAATCGTGCAAATGGTCCATACCTCGGTCATGTTGCGTCTTTTGATGGTAAAGTTTCGTTTTCTGGTAGCAATTTAGTGATTTTCGGGATTCTAGGGCCGAGAAAGTGGTGAAAGGAGTTGGGAAAAGAGGGGGAGAAAAAAAAAAACAGGGCTTGGATATGCAAACAGAGGCTAGGGTTGGTGTGGTGGTAGAAGGGGGTCAGCGAGCTCTTAATTCGAGCCATGGAGCTGTGTCCGTCGATGGAACTGCCAGGAAATTGGCTCAACAGCATCAGTCTCAGACTGGGACTATATCGCAGCTTCTTGCTGGAGGTGTTGCAGGCGCCCTTTCTAAGACCTGTACAGCACCGCTTGCTAGGCTCACCATACTGTTTCAGGTTGGAGGTTTTTCTCTGTTGTCTTGTGGCTCTTTGAATTTAAATTTTTTGTCTTTGTTTTTAATCCTTTCAGCTTGCTCTTAAAAGGAGGGAGAGAGAGGGAGGAAGGAACTAACATGTGTTCTAGGAAGATTCCTTTATTTTTTAAAGTTGTATACGGGGAAACTTAAAAGTTTTGGGGGCTTTTTTTTTCCCCTCTTTGATTAGTTATTTACCATGTTGTGCCGCTGCAATTATTCTAGTGGATAGATTTTTAACTGAGTTGATTCTTACTGGATTCTTTCTGTCATTTATAAACATTGAGTATGTCTGTCCTATATTTCGTATTATCAGCTTTTCTAAGTTATGCAATGTTTTCAGGTGCAAGGTATGCACTCTGATGTTGCAACATTGAGAAATACTAGCATATGGCAGGAGGCTTCGCGAATTGTCAGTGAGGAGGGATTTAGAGCATTCTGGAAAGGGAATCTGGTTACAATTGCTCATCGACTACCTTATTCTTCAGTCAATTTTTATGCATACGAGCGCTACAAGAAGGTTACTACTATCTTCATATACTGATATTTACCTTCATATCATAGAGGAAGATTTTAATTTTGAAGTGTTATCTTCCTCAGCTTGATCTATATTTGATGTTATTTTGTTTATACAGTTACTAAAGATGGTTCCAGGACTGGAAAATCATGGAGATAATATGAGAGCAGACGCTTGCATACATTTTGTTGGTGGTGGCCTGGCAGGAATAACTGCTGCTACAGCTACTTATCCATTGGATCTTGTAAGGACACGCCTTGCTGCCCAGGTAATATCAAATGGTTAAAATTTGTGCTTTATTCAATCCTGTGCTCTCAAAGGCACTTCTCTTTCCTGGGGTCCCATGCTTCTGGCCTTCAGTTCTATTCTAGCTTTATTGAGTATTGACATCCAACATTTTGTGCCCGAGTTGTTTCTTTGATGTGATTTTCCCCTTTTCGCTTGAATTGGTTGCATAATTAGACTTTTCTGTCTCTGTGGTCTTAGATGCTCTATTTTGATTTTGAAATTTTCATATTTTAAAATCTCATCAAAGAAGAGAAATGTTTACTTACATTTGGTTTTGAACTGTTCATTTACAGCCTGTGGGTAATTATATTGCATTTTCATATTACTCCTCTCTAAATCAAGCAATGTTAAAATTTTGCAGACAAATGTTATGTACTATAGAGGTATCTGGCATGCTTTACGAACTATTAGCAAGGAGGAGGGAATATTTGGCCTTTATAAGGGACTCGGAGCTACGCTATTGGTATGTTGTATTATCAGAGTGAACATTACATGAAATGGATAATTCCTTTCTTGTGTAATTAACTTCCGCTCTGGCGTTAATGCAGAGTGTAGGGCCCAGTATAGCAATCAGCTTTTGTGTGTATGAAACCTTGATATCTTTTTGGCAGTCAAACTGGTAATCCGTCATTTATCAGCCGTTTGATGCGACATATTTTTTCCTTACTGCACGCTTAGCATGGGTAATTTACTGTTAATGCTCGTTATCTTTTTGCATTAGGCCCAATGATTCAACTGTCCTTGCCAGCCTAGCCTGTGGCAGTCTTTCAGGCATCGCATCATCAACAGGTGAGTGATCTAAAGACCTGCTATATTGACAACTCACATTTCTGATGTTCCTTGTTACTTAAAACTAATGGTTTTAATTCTCCATCGAAGCTCAAGTTGCTGTTGCCATTCTAATTTACCTGTTTGGTTCTGTGTTGTTCTTCTGGTAGTTATTACAAATATTCTGTTTATACTTCCTGTATAGTACTTATAAAACTTTTTCTACAATTTTGTTATTCTTCCTGTATCTCTCTCTATGTATGGTTGTGTGGAGCTCTCAAATTTGAACTGCCGTATCAAATGTTTGTTAGATAAGCAATTATAGTTAAGAATCATTTAGTAAAACTATTAAATTTGTTTAACCATGGGATGTTAAAGAAGTTAATGTATGTAGTGGTTTACTATGCTTTTTTATGCAGAGAAAGAGGGTTTGGTGCAGGACCTGCACCAAGTATCTAATCAGACTGACCCCTAGAGCCAGAGATCAGGTTGGAGTTGTTAGTAAGGAAGAGAACAAAATACCTTTTTTCCCGTCTTTCTCTAACTTTATATTTGTCTAAAGATCTTGCTCAAATGATCTTCCCAACTTTCATTGTATGACAAGTCTCCCCAAGCTATGCAGTGGATATCATCATGGGGTGGCATTACTTGGATGAAACTTTATCGTTCCCTCAGTTATCAAATGTGAGAGGTGTCCTCTTTGAGGTATGCTTCTCACTTAGGCTTCCTTCACCGGATCAGATGCTTGGATAAGTGCCAGAATCCTCAAAAGCCCTGTTCATGCGATAGCAATTCTAAGGAGTTTGTTCTTACTACTTTATTAGTATAGACTAAAACATAATAATAATTATGGTTATAGTGATAATGAATTCTAATAAAATTATTCATGAGTAAAGAAATTCTAATTCATGATATAGGGCAAGACTGGCACCTTTTTTTGTGACCTTTTCATGGGAGGAAAGCTAAATCTTCTTATCATTTGGGTATCTGTTGTGTGCCAAAAACTGTACTATAAGATCACTTGTGTCTAAAATGTTAAAGATATTCATGGATATTGAACTCTAGTAGCCCATTTATCAATTGTGTCAAAAAGGTTTTCTGCCACTTTGCTGTAACAGTTTCTTTGTGCAGGAAATGCTCTATGCTTTCCTTTGCTTCCTTCCTCTCTATGCTATTCTTCAAATGATTTCACCTTTTCTTGTTCAAGATTGTTTAAATGTTGCCATTATAAAATTTTGTAGCTCAACCATGAACCTCTTATGCGACACGGTTACATGTTCAGGAGAACACCGTAGTTCTATTAATATGCTTAATGTGGTTATTTTGAAGAATATCTTGTTGAATGTTTTATCCTTGTCAGAAAAGAACATCATTACAATATGAATCTCGTGTTTATATGACTACATTGTTTATTTGTCTCAAATATGGTTAATCGATTGCAATTTCTGATTTTTTGACTTGGCTTGAGTGTTTGGTGATTTTTCAATTTGATGTGACCAAACAATTGTGTGCCTTGATGCTTCTAACCTACTAGATACCATTTTAATTGAATTTTCTATGACTAAAATGTGATATGGATCTCTTTGTTCCCCTATAATACGCAGCAACATTTCCCGTGGATCTTGTGAGACGAAGGAAGCAATTGGAGGGAGTTGGAGGGCGAGCCCGTGTGTATACAACAGGCCTCTTCGGTATTTTCAGTCACGTAGTCCGGACAGAAGGTGTGCGGGGCCTGTACAGAGGAATTTTGCCTGAATATTACAAGGTGGTGCCTGGTGTAGGGATTTGTTTTATGACTTACGATACACTCAAGAAGCTTTTAGCGGATATTTCCACTTCTGCATAATTGCAGCCATCCACTCTGAGGTCTGGTCTGCAAGTAAATCCATAGAGTATTTAAACCCCATTTGACACCCTCCCCCCACCCCCTGAAAGAGAAGGTTAGAGTCCCTAAAATTCCGTAATGAACTAGTTCATTTTATTTCATGGGTTCTCATGGTGGTCAATTTTGTGATACTGCTGTGGGGGGTACAATTTTTGTCCATGTACAGCGATGATTCTTAATTACATATCCAAGATTTAATGACATGATTTTTGTTACTGTCGTACATAATCCCCCCCCACCCACAAACAAAAAAGACTTCTTGATTTACAGTTGGATTCCGCTTTAATGAATGTATGGTAATGTCATCTGTGAACATGAATTCCATCTGGTAACAGGTTTCTGTGTTTCCCAAGATGTTGCCTCTTCAAAGGTGAGGTATTCTTGCTAATTGATGTTGGAAAGTTTAAATGGATGTTTTTTCTACAGGATGAAATAAATGGCGAAAAGTATGCTGAAAAGAAAACATTTCTCATCAAGACATGCATATTATTACTCAATTTAGACGACGACTCCCGCATAGATCCCAAGAAAATAGCCCAGTGGGGAAGCTGTCTTTAACCTCCATCAGGATTTTAGCTTGAAACCTCCATAGCACTTGTTGAATACAAATATCCGTAGGGAACTTGTTATTATTACAGTGGGAAATTACCAGTCAAACGAATATGGTCGAGAGTTCTACGTAAATCATATTTATTGACAGCTGCATTAGCAGCTTTAAAGCCACCCTCATAAGCTGGGAAAGAATCATTAGCAATCTGGTGCATGAAAAATTTACCCAGTTTCTTTTCAATGTCAGACTTTGCAGCTTTATTTGATGATAATGGTGATGAGGATGTCGTTTCACATTCAAGCCACATATAAGAGAGAGCATGGCAGGTACCTTCCTCTACTCCAGGATTAAAGTTGCAAAAACCTGCATCATTCTAGATAAACAAGGATGAAATTAAAGTATGCTTGAGGAGCTGAATTCCAAAAAAGGATCAAGATGAACATTAATTACCTTTGATGCGTAGCCAACTACGCATCAACTCATGGGCAAGGATAGCACCTGTTAGTAAGCTGCATCCCACAAAAATATCAGAACAAAATGATTGAGACAAAAACATGGATTCAGATTCTGGAAAGAAGACAAAATTTGATGTATCCTGCATCTTCATGCCATGAGAAGTTTTGAATTCCAGAGACTAAATATAAGCTCATAAGGATTCAGAGTCCAAGAAGGGAACCAACTGTGTTTGGAGGGGGACAACGAGCAAATTTTCCATTGTTTATTTACCTTGGAAGACCGTAGAGAACAAGAATGGCTGTAACTTCACATTTTCTAGTGAGCTTTTGAGGTTGAGTTCTCAGTACTTTTTGTCGGTGGCCTCCGATTCTTGGTCTTTTATGTATCTGCAACAGAATAGAATCAGAAATTAGACAAAGTAGTTTGTAACTTCACTCATGAAGACTTCGATATTACAGTCACAGAAATGAAAAGTAAAAAATCATAAACTGGTGACAGTTTGCTCTTCAGAAAGGCATAAGCCCCTTGTCTCCGGCATGTGATGGAAACCCTGGCACAAGACAATTCAGAGTAAGAGGAAGTCCACTATTGAGTTGATAGAAAAGGCAAAGAATGGTCCATTCATTACATTCTTCTCCCCAACAATAGCATCTTTGAATGCTTCTCTCTGAACCAGAAGCATGGGAATTTGTTGATCTATCCTCATATTCATTCCTTCATAAAAATCTCTGATAGCATGGTAAAGAGGTTGACATTCACCAGTATCCGTTACAGCAGATTCCTTGCACTCTAAGCATAAACTCCGTCCATCTTCCAAACTATAGTATCTGGCATTCCAAGACTTCAAGAAGATAAAGAAAGAAGAGATTAGAGGGTGTAAAGTAAAATCTTCTTTGTCTGTTTAGAAAACTAAAAATTGTAAAATCTGGAACACTATCTAGATAAGTACCTCCAATCTTTCACAACTACAGCAGCGAGCAGTATTATCATATTCATGTGATGGACAATATTTTTGAGACCAATATGGGTGACACCTGTACTCAATCAAGCCAGCAGCATTTATAGGAATCTGAAAGTGAAATAAAATATCACAAGCATGAATATAACTTGTCATCAGCCGTACAGGTAATAAAATTATCAATTCTTCTACAAAAGTAATAGCAACAATTCTGCAATCTACTGATAAATGAAAAGGATACTATGATAAGATGCATAATTTATGAGTATAATTCAAAATTATTTCAAATAACACATTTCCTGCTTTCTTAGTTATGTTTATACCAGTATTTATGTTATATCAGACCCAAAAGGTATTGAACGTATGAAACTGTTGAGTCTAGCATGTCATTGTTTGCCTCAGTAATAAATTAACTAGTAATATTTTATAAGGAGATATGAAATTGACTGAAATTTGATTATCTTATTTAGAAAAGAGAAAAAAACAATAACACAGAGCAGAAGAGTTTGAATCAGTGAAGGCAGACTAATCTTACAAATTGGTTGCAAAGTTCANGCATTTCCAAGGGCTCAAACCCGAAACCCTTGGTTAAGCTAGAACAGCCTCTTACTAGCTAATCTACACGCTTGTTGGTATTTTTTTTTTTTAGGGATTTAACCCATAGTAAAAGAAATTATTTTGATTGAATTTTTAAATTTTTAAGGATTTAAGTGATATAAATTTTTTTTAAAGATCTAAATAATTTTTACTATATTTTTTGAGGATTAAATTAACTTTTTTACTTATAGACATTTATGGTACAATCAATTTCTATATTTGATTACAAATATATGTATGCCAATAACACACAAATGTTTTTCTTGTATTACCAAAAATAAATAAATAAATAAACACAATTTTTTTTTTACGTAGTTACAACCTACAATAAATCAACATTAAGTCCCAAAACTGTGACATAATATATATCCATGTCAATATATAGCAATTTTCAGATTACGACAAAAAATAATTTAATGAATAGATAATTTTAGGTATAAAAATAATTGTAATACATTTCACAAGATTTCATTCAACTCTTGTTTGACCCAAAATCTAGAATAAAGAGCACAATCATTAAACCAGAGGAACTTATGCTGAGGGGAGAGGAGATTTCAATATATATATATATTGTTCCTTTATGAACATTTATTCACAAACCATACCATAATTCTCCAAAACAGAATATGAGAATTTCACAGATATTTATCCAAATATACTTTTCCCCACAGTATCAACATAAAATTGGTATATATTTGGTAAACTGAGTAAATAGAGTACGTACCTTTATTTGGCCATTTGGTGGCATGTAGAAATAATTTTCTATGTTTTGGGCATAAAAGTTATAATTGGTTCCGTCTCTTATTTCCTTGTAATCACCTCCACCGTCGCAATAAAATTATTAGCTCACAAACACAAGACATCATTATTATTAACCATAAATTCCAAAAAATATTGAAAGAAACAACATTAGCTATTCTATCAACAAAATATTCAACCTTTTTCTTCTTTTAAGATCATGGGCGTTGGCATTAAGTTCATATGGCCAACGGGCATATAACCTTCCTCTATTATCTTTTTCTTTTCATGATAATAAATAAAAATAAAAAATCGTTAGAACTCCAAATTTAGAATATTAGGGTTGGGCAAGGGTGAAACCTTGGAGCACAATACTCCGATCACCGGCTATGACCATCGACGCTCCAGTCCGAACGTTTGCTAGTTGTCCAGACTCCATTTTTGGAGCTTTTTAGAGTGCTAAGGGGAAAATTCAAAAAAGAAGTCACATAACTTCTGATTTGAATGGCAGCAATTCAACTTACCTTATTCCTTTATATTTGGTTAAGTCATATACAGAATCAAATTCCCTTTGCCTTTCCTAGTGGGAATCGAATTTATCAATTTGCAGCTATTGCCATCCATTAATGATTTATGCTTATTTATTTATGTTTTTTCTTCATGTTCGACTCTAACACTATGTTTAGGAGTTGGAGGGGAAAAGGTAAAAGGGATACAAAAAGGAAAATAAGGGATGGTGGAGGGACGCTTTGGAGATTGGATTATATTCTTGAGATAAAGTTGTACTCATTTCTTTCTTTATTATCATTTAGTTAAACTGTTAAATTTGTTTAACCAAGGGATGTTAAAGATATCTCTCTTGAATATGCAAGCATTAAACACATATTAATGATCAAATGGCTTGTAAGTAAATAATATTAAAATCATCTTCAGGACTTATAAATTTTATAATTAAATCTCGAGTTATAGTCAAAATACAAAAAAAAAAAAATTATATTCTACAAATGGAGACTTAAGTTTAATTCAAATTAAAATTAGTATTGTTGAGACAAGAACTTAGAACATTTCTACTCAAATTAGTGAAGAAATTTTAATTGTACTTCCTAATTAATGTTGGAAAATTAAAGAAGATATGCTTTTTCTCCAGAATGCATAAAAGAAGGCTGAAGTAATGTTGGTTGACATAGGTGATGAAATGAATCGCCAAAAGTATGTTGAAAAAAGAAAAAAAAAATTCTCAAATATGATGAACTAGACAGGCACATTATTACTCCATTTGGAGTGGTACACCCTCATAGAACCCCAAGAAAATAGTGGGGCGGAAGCTGTCTAAGCCTCCATCTTGAGCTTGGAGCAATCCAGGACCAAACACTTGTTGAACACAAACACCCTTAGTGAAGGTGTTGTCACTATAGTGGGAAATTACCAGTCCAACGAATATGGTCGAGAGTACTACGTAAACCATATTTATTGACAGCTGCAATAGCAGCTCTAAAGCCACCCCCATAAGCTGGGGAAGAATCATTAGCAATCTGGTGCATGAAAAATTCACCCAGTTTATTTTCAACATCAGACTTTACACCTTTCTTTGACGATGTGTAGATGATGGAGGTGGAGGAGGAGGAGGAAGAAGAAGCTGCTGATGTTGATGGCATGTTTGTAACGCCTGGCTTCACTTCAGAACCAAGCCACAAATGAGAGAGAACCTGGCAGATACCTTCCTCTACTTCAGGATTAAGGTTGCGAAAACCTGCATCGTTCAGGATAAACAAGGATGAAATTTAAGTATGCTGAGGAGCTGAATTCCAAAAAAGGATCAAGATGAACATTAATTACCATTGAGGCGTAACCAACCATGCATCAACTCATGGGCAAGGATAGCACCTGTTAGTAATCTGCATCCCAAAAAAATTATCAGAACAAAATGATTCAGACAAAATATGATGTATCCTGCATCTTCATGCCCCGAGAGGTTTTGAATTCCAGAACTCATAAGGATTCAGAGTCCAAAAGGGGAACGAGTTGTGATTGGAGGAGGACAAAAAGCAAATTTTCCATTGTTTATTTACCTTGGAAGACCGTAGAGAACAAGAATGGCTGTAACTTCACATTTTCTAATGAGCTTTTGAGGTTGAGTTCTCAGTACTAGTAGTCGGTGGCCTCCGATTCTTGGCCTTTTATGTATCTGCAACAGAACAGAATCAGAAATTAGACAAAGTAGTTTGTAACTTCACTCATGAAGACTTCCATATTACAATCAGAGAAATGAAAAGTAAAAAATCATACACTGGTGACAGTTTGCTCTTCAGAAAGGCACAAGCCCCTTGTCTCCGGCATGTGATGGAAACCCTGGCACAAGACAATTCAGAGTAAGAGGAAGTCCACTATTGAGTTGACAAAAAAGGCAAAGAATGGTCCATTCATTACATTCTTCTCCCCAACAATAGCATCATTGAGTGCTTCTCTCTGAACCAGAAGCATGGGAATTTGTTGATCTATCCTCATATTCATTCCTTCATAAAAATCTCTGATAGCATGGTAAAGAGGTTGACATTCACCAGTATCCGTTATAGCAGATTCCATGCACTCTAAGCATAAACTCCTTCCATCTTCCAAACCATAGTATCTGCCACTCCAAGACTTTAAGAAGATAAAGAAAGAAGAGATTAGAGGGCCTAAGTAAAATCTTCTTTGTCTGTTTAGAAAACTAATAATTGAAAAATTTAGAAAACTGACTAGATAAGTACCTCCAATCTTTCACAACTACAGCAGCGAGCAGTATTATCATATTCATGCGATGGACAATATTTTTGAGACCAAAATGGGTGACACCTATACTCAATCAAGCCAGCAGCATTTATAGGAATCTGAAAGTGAAATAAAATATCACAAGCATGAATATAACTTGTCATCAGCCGTACAGGTGATAAAATTATCAATTGAAACCTTTTACAACATAAGTAATAGCAACAATGCTGCAATCTACTGATAAATGAATAGGATACTATGATAAGATGCATAATTTATGAGTATAATTCAAAATTATTTCAAATAACACATTTCCTGATTTCTTAGTTATGTGTATACCAGTATTTATGTTATATCAGACCCAAAAGGGATTTA
Source organism: Cercis canadensis (assembly GCA_003255065.1). Classification (NCBI taxonomy): domain Eukaryota; kingdom Viridiplantae; phylum Streptophyta; class Magnoliopsida; order Fabales; family Fabaceae; genus Cercis; species Cercis canadensis. The sequence continues at coordinate 1,073,006 of QAOA01000580.1, read as the reverse complement.
ACATATGAATAACTGTTGAGTCTAGCTTGTCATTGTTTGCCTCAGTAATAAATTAACTAGTAACACTTTATAAGGGATATGAAATTGACTGAAATTTGATTATCTTATTTAGAAAAGAAAAAAAAATAATAACACAGAGCAGAAGAGTTTGAATAAGTGAAGGCAGACTAATCTTACAAATTGGTTGCAAACTTCACATTTTGGGTGGGTCAACTCTTTGAAACAGGACTTGTGATATGGATTCCTCCCTGACAAAGAAAACTTGTATCAACAGAAAAAAAGCAGTAAGAGATAGATGAAAGAGAAGTTGCAAGATTCATACTTTTGTGGCGCTATAAGGATAGTTTTGAAAGTATAAACAATTGCTGTCTGTGCGTCATAATGTTAAAAAAATGTACTATATATGTGTGGGTGCATGTGCAAGCCATGTCTGTGTATATGTGTGTGTGAGTGAAAAGGCAAAAACTATATATATATTAACATATTCCAAGTCTCAAGAGGATCAAACTACCTCACGTTCCGTAATGGGGTAATGACAAGAATGACAGCAAAAACAGTCCGGATGAAAATAAGTACCCATGCATCCCAAACAATTGCCATAGACTATCTCCTGGTTGCAGCCACCACATATCCTGCTTCTCAGTGGCAAAATGCACATGATCAGTTGTAAAATAAACCAAAAGCCCCTGCCCTTCTCATCGCTTGGGCACATAGATAGAATGAAAGAAAGATAGAATAATGGACAATCAGGGAGGTAGACCTTTGGTTTCTATTTTCTTTTTCCTTCCCCTTCTTGGGGGCATTTTTTCAGAAAAATTTAGAGAATCAAATTAGGTGGCTACTTGGCAATATTAGTTTAGAATGGTATTTTACATAATCTGATTCCTTTAGCAACTGGATTTATTGAAATGAATGATATATGCAGAAGGACCATCATCTACAGACGATTGCTTTCATGAAATTCTAGGTAATCATCCAAAGTATTTGATCATTCAAAATAAAACAAGATTTGATTATGTAATGTACGATAATGTTGATAAAAAATATTAATCTTCTCCCAAAATGATCTTCGAATTCATATATCACACACTTTACAAATATGTGCAAGAGTTCATCGTCTTAAGACAAAACCAGCTTTGCATCAATTTTAGTAGACCGGGAAAAGTACACAACATTTTTAATGCAATTTCTGAAATCAACTGGCATGGAGAAAAGAAAAAAGGGTGATTTTGAATAGCAATAGCCAGTGACAAACTTCACCAACCTTGCTATACAAGATCAAATTGGAAACACTTAATGCTTAGCATGCACACATCAGATTCAAGAATTAAGAGAGCAAGGATTTTACCTATATCCACTGGGATAAAATGGTGTAGGGACATATGGACGATGTGAAGGTGGGTTTAAGTTATCCTGAAGTGCCATTGCATAATCTTCATCAGTGTCTGTCCCCCATCTATATCCTTGATGATCTAATGGAAAGAGGAGTTTAATTTTTTATCAGAAGAGCATGATGAACGGAGAGAACTACTTGTTTGAAAGTTAAGTGCACACCTCTTGGTCTCTTTAAATCTTCACCTAATGAAAGTGCAATGGCATGGTCCAGATCCTCTTTATCCTTCTGAGCTCTAGCACCATCATCCTATTCACATCAGGAGAACTATTCAACATAATCTTATTCCCCAATTATGTAAAGAAAAAATTCCAAAATAGTCATTGCATCTCCAGTTATAAACTTCTATCTTTCTTGCCACCATGCTGGAAAAGAACCTATTAACCTTGACACTATAATTTGTTCAGAGGAAGGAGGTATTCTGAAGAGAATATTGAATAATATAACCAAGAAAAAAGGTTCATACAGCATAGGATATACATTAATTTCCTGTTTCCACAAGCTGAATAATCTACATTAAGCATCAAGTACAAACAATTTATTGAGTCATATAACATTATACTTAAGAAAATTAGTCAATTAATGCTGTCATCACTTACCACTACATAATGCAGCACAACTTATGGTGTAGTTCATCTCAAGCATTGAGTGTGAGGCTCATGCCTTATACACAAAATGTCTAACTACAATTGCCTGGTATTAAGTCTCACTTCATATTGATATTCTTAATCCTATTTTATCATGCAGGGAACAACAGGTTATAAAAGGACCAAACATCCTCCCCCCCACAAAAAAAAGTAAAAAGTCAACTTTGTAGCTCTCTTGAAAACTTTTGGTTTATGACAAATAGGATGAACATGAATTCGGCCCAGAAAATGGTATATAGGCTTAATAACTATGCTGTTTCTTTTTCAAGCAAAGCATGGTTGAATTGTATTTTAACAAGGACACTCAAAAGATATTAAGTTAAAACAGAATTTTATCATTGAAATAAAACATAAAGTCTGTGCTTTTGTTTACCAACGATCTAGCTGGAGCAGGCCAAACCATGCTTTCATCTGCAGACGGTTGTAGATGACGACCTCCCCTTCCTCTATTGGACCAACTTTTGAAAAGCTTACTCAACCATTTCATAAAGCCAGACTTTCTCTCTGCGTATGAAGAAACAAAGTCCCCTGTGAATTATACTGCTGAGTCAGAATTCAAATCGAACTCCCAATATCAACTCAATGATAACATCTTATAATAATTTATTTTTGGAATCATATATGAAGTAAATTGAGAATACCCATTTAACAAAATCAACAAAAGAAACTTCAAGGTTCAAACTTTAGCATGATAAGCTCATTCTTAATACTGAAAAATCTATTTGGGCATGCTTGTCTTGCACGTATGGAAGAAAAACTGTGTTTGCAGTAGAAACAGCTAAGAACATCAAGCTCCAATTTTGATGAAATAGGGAGAGGAACAGAGAGTTTACCATATATACATGGGTGAGAAAGATGATTGATTTCCGAAGGAGCCATAACGATGGAAAAGTTATGTATAGATTTCGGCTAATGTGAGCAAGGAAGGAACGAAAAGGAAGCACGAAAAATGAAAATGACAGAGAGAGAAAAGGAGGAGTTGGAGAGAGAGGATTAGGAAAAATAGGGGGAATAGACATCGTTAATAGTGGTTGGAAAGAAAGAAGGAGAGAGAAAGAGGTGGGGGGGGGGGGGGGGGGGGGGGGGGGGGGGGGGGGAAGCAGGGGGGGGGGGGGGGGGGGGGGGGGGGGGGGGGGGGCGCTGGGTGTGAGGGAGAGGAATCTATGAGGAAGTGGTAGAGAGAGAGATTCTTGGCTTGGAAAGCAATGAAGAGAAAGTAGAGAATGGCAGAAAGATAGGTTCTGGGTGGGCGGGGTGGGAATCTGATGAAGCAGAGAATATTAAGTAACGGTGGATTGCCGAGAATCAAAAAAATGGATTTAGAGAGAGAAAATTAGAGTTAGAAAGGGAGAAAAACAGGGGAAAGAAAAGTGGTGAAAGTGCACGCATGGGATTGGGATGGGAGTTCAAGTTAGCTACCTGGATGAATTTCTCTTTTGCTGTTGCTGGGTTGCACCCTTTTTGGTTTGAATTTTCAAGGAATTTTCCCGGGTAAACTAAAAAAGACATTGTTTTCTTCAACTTCAACTTCAAATGCTCTTTTAGTTCTCTTACGCCACCGTTTACTACTAATTAAGGTCAACTATTTTTCTTTTCTTCAGCTAGCCGGAGAATCATTCCTAACATAATTCACATGCAACCTGATTTTTTTTTTTTATAAGACAACAATTGCATGTGAATTATGTTAGGAATGATTCATAGGTTCCCAAGAAAAATTAAAGCATATGAAACACATTAATAAACTTACATAGAATAGTTGACTGTTTCCTTGTTAAGGAAACCACCTATTTCTCTTTCAAATTCCATTCCTTGGCTGATCAAATCGTTAACCTTTTATTCGTTCTACCAAAGCAATCCCTTTTGTCCTATTTATGTCTTCTCGATTTGACATGACAAGCAACAATTAAAAAAAAAGTAATTAAATATATTTTTTGTTCTTAATTTATTTATTAAATCTTATTTTAATACTCAAATAATTATTTTATTTATCAAATCAATTATTTATGTGATATTTTTTATTATAAATAATTAATTTAACAAGTAATATAATTATTTGAGAATTAAAATAACACAAAAATTAAATTAAGAGTTAAAATTATATTTAAAAAATAATTTTAAAACAAAAAAATATTTTACTCAAAAAAAAAAAAATTAGGATTTATAGTCACATAGTTCATACAGAGAGGGAATCAACCTTTCTAGTTACTCACGTACTTATATTCTAATATGAAGATAACTCAACCAAACTTGAGATTTTCTTTCTTTTCTTTTCCTTTTTTAGAAAAAAAAAAAAAAAGCAACAGTGGAAAACTTCGTTAAGAAGCATGGTATTGTTTTAGAATTTTACGGTAGTATACTCAGAATCTTTAACATAATTAAAGTCCAAAATGAAGAATAAACAGAAATGCATGTATAAACTGTGGTTGTTCTATTGTAATATTGTGATTGAATGAGCTCAAGAAGCTAAGCTAAAATTGTTTTGCGAGCAACTGAAGCATGATGAGAAGTAGTACCAATCTGCAAATTTTAAACGGCCAAGCAATGCATATTTATTCTTCAAGGTGTTGCAGACTTCAAAGTTTCCAACTTCTAAGCAATAATATTTGGAGGAAAAAGAAAAATAATTCATAGTAGTTTTATGGAAAAGAATCTCTGATGTAGTTTTCATTCCACTATAATGGAAAAGAATCTTTGCAGGTTATATATATAAATATTTGCCTGAAAAGCGTACCAATCTGCAAGCTTCTTCTGTTATAGGAATTGCAGAGAGAGAGAGAGAGAGAGAGAGAGACATTGTGGTCACCCATTAGAAAGGTGATCATGATTGTGATTTTGTTGAAGGAGCACTGAAAACTAGGAGCTCTAAAAGCAAAGAGTAAAGAGAAAGGGTTTTACAGCCATGCCACCTTCCTTTTCTGGTTGTATATGAATCTTTTCTGTTGTCATCTGGGCATTTTCATGTATAAAGAACATGGCCACTGGTAGCCAATAGTCCAGTGAAACTTTTTTAGCCATAGAGTTGGGACCAGCTACTCTGCAGTAATGACATCCACAAATTTTTTGCTATAACATTTCACAAACTGTGTTGTAGTGGAATCTAAATTCAACTTAGATCCACATAATTTTATTCTTCTATCCGATTCTGCCTCATGCCATAGTTGTGTATCGTTGTAACAATAAGTTCGTATAAAAATGTCTTTAGTGATAATTATATTGATCCCAATACAATACAAAGAGCTACTTTCCTGCAAAATGATGAATTCATAGAAGCCTAGTTCTAGTTTCTTAAACTCATGATTCTTTGGAGAAGCGCTTTTCCAAAGCGCTTTTGCAGCAAAAGTGGCTGATGCTTTGCTATACGGCCTACAATATATTCATAATATAACCTAGTTTAGTTTTCACATAGGAAAATATATATGATGATCTGTTATTAGCTTTAACTTGAAACATTTGTTTCAACATAAAGTGGTCCTCTGTCTTTGATCTCTAAAGTGAATCTCTGTCATCTTCAAACTCTGCTAATTATGTGCTCATAAATTAGGTATATATGACCTAAAGTTGTGAAGCATACCAGCAGAGACAGCTTGTTTAGCAGCCTTAAGCTTTCTCCAGTAGTTATCCAAGAAAGCACAGATAGATATTTAAAAGAAAACAAAAGAAAGAAAAAAAGCTATTTCATTCTCAAAATCTCATCTTTAGATTTTCTTTATTACAAAAGGCATAATTTCTGAGTCGGACCACATGTTAGAGAACACCTTGAAGATACCTTAATTCCTCTACTTAATTTATTCAGACGGTGGCAGCATCTTTAAACTTCAAAAGAAAAGATAGTTGCTAAATATAGGTCATGAAAGTTAGATCAATCTATATGGTCACCAGAGTCAATAATGCAAGGAATTGTTGGTATATGCCTAATGCTTTAAAAGATGCTGGTTTTTGTGTCCAAGCACCCATTATTAATCAATCGCAAATTTGTTTCAAAACTTCATCTTTTCTACTTTCCAGTAATTTTGAAGATCATAGTATAACTTGGTGATATGCTTGTTGATATGCTTACTGTTTAAACATAAAGAGCTTTCCTAGAGCAAAAAATAAACAAACAACTTGCTGATATGCTTGCTGTTAGTTATGGCCTTTATGGCTGATCAAAAGATGGAGCCAACGAGAAAATTATCACATCCAAGCAGAGTTTCTATTGACAAAAACAATGATCTTTTGATCTTTCCAAGGAAAACTTTCATGGCTATTATTCTAATCTGTGGTTTGTATTAACTTTTACAAACAAAACTTAGTGAGATTGTTGAAGGATGCAGGCACAAAAGCAAATATTGTATCCTTCTCTAGTATTCATCCCTCCCACCTTGTGTTTTGGTTTACATAATAATATAATATATGCTAGAGATTACTACCTAAGACACACACAAACACATGACACAGAGTTTAATCTTAGTTTACATAGAGTCAGAGTGATTACCTTGTTGCCCAATCTATTCTGGATTCCCAAAGAGGGAGGAGCTGGATTTACTAATTGGCAGGCCACTTTTTATTGACTAAATTGGGCTGGAAGAAAAATCTTCAAGCTATCCACACCTTTATTATGTTTATAAGGTACGTGTATGTTGAATTCTCAAATGTTTAATCCAACCATTATTATATATTTATTGGTCTCTTAAAACTTCTATAGATTATCTCACAAAATATCTCTCTTGCACTTTAAATTTTTTCTCAATANGTTTAATCTTAGTTTACATAGAGCCAGAGTGATTTCCTTGTTGCCCAATCTGTTCTGGATTCCCAAAGAGGGAGGAGCTGGATTTACTAATTGGCAGGCCACTTTTTATTGACTAAATTGGGCTGGAAGAAAAATCTTCAAGCTATCCACACCTTTATTATGTTTATAAGGTACGTGTATGTTAAATTCTCAAATGTTTAATCCAACCATTATTATATATTTATCGGTCTCTTAAAACTTCTATAGATTATCTCACAAAATATCTCTCTTGCACTTTAAATTTTTTCTCAATACAAATATTTATACCCTAAATCTTACATGGAAAGCAATTTTTATCCTTATTACATGAGAAAATTTGAAACTTGCACATCAAGAAAATCAAAATATGAAGTTACCATATGCTCTCTAATTCAGAAATTGAGTAAAAATCTGCACAATTATACCAGATTAAAAAAGTACGTTTGGGAGTATAAAAAAAGATACTATTTTGACATACCATAGGACTTCCCTTGATTGACCATGGAGGAGTTTTCTTTTTCTTTTATTTATTTGCTTGATTTTTATCCTTGTTAACAGAATTTCGCTTTGTCAATGAAGCACAGAGCAGAAAAAGGGCAGCAAACATATATGTTAGTCATAAGAAGAAAAAGGCAAGGGAAGATAGAAAACTGCATATATGGGCCAAAGCTGGATTTCTTTGAAGAATCAAGAGGGTTGCAAAATGGCTAAAGCAATGGAATTTGGGAGAATCCCCTTTACAAGTAGAAGCCATATCTAAAGCCATGGGGCTATATAGTTTAAATTAAGGAGGCATTTGGTAGATGAATTATTTTTAGTTTTTTGGAATCTTAAATTGGGAAATTAATATTCTCATGTTTGATATAAAATTTCAAAAAAATATTCCCAAAAAAGTAGGATTCCCGAAAATAACTTTTAGACAAGTTTCCCATTAAAACTTTCTTACGAGAGGTGGTGGGAATTTTAGATTCCCATGACCATAGAAAATGTTTTTAGACATAAATATATATATATATATATATATATATCCTTCATTAATTAATGGCATAATCGTAATAATATTAAATAAAAGAGAAAAATAAATAAGACAAAATTATAAATGGGAAGCATAAAAAAATAAAAAGTTGCAAAGTATAAAAAAAATATAACAAAGGCACAAGAAATGGGTATTTTTGAAAAAAAATGCTAAGATTCTCAAAAAAGTTGTATTAGAATCAAACGTGAGAATAAAATATTCCCAATAAATATTGTCTAACATTCCTATGAATGTTTAAAGCCTATCAAATACATTTGTAACATTCTCATAAATCATTGTTTTCATAAAACATTATTCTTAAGAACAAAAAAATAATCCGTCTGCCAAACATCCTCTAAGAATCTAGTAACATGCATATAGCACAAAGAAAAGGTTTTATTTGTCATACACTAAAGATGATATTCTATCTATTAGCATTATGAGTGGTCAATGATCATCCTTGAATTTGAGCAAATGCCATTTATGAATGCGTTACTAGTTGCACTGCCAAACCCATGAGGTCCACCCAGAGCACGTGTACGTAGATGGGGGACTTAATAAAAGTATGACATAACATACATAAAGTAGTGCTATCGCCCTCAATTTTAACTTTTGGCCTAGCCAGTTGTAGGACTGGGCATGATCCTAACACTACCTTATATAATGTAGTGCTAATGAATGATGCACATTTGGTTGAAGTACTAATAATTGACGTAACAAAATGGATCCCATTCTAGCTTGTGGTTTTGCAACTAATCGATTTATCTATATCAATCAATGTCTCGGAATGTGAATTAGAAGATGTAACTTGAAAGGATAGTGTTGAGTGGAACTAAAGACGAGGAAGTGAAACTTTAAAGAATATTAGTAGCCACTAACTCAAAGCTTATAGCTGATCATATCTTAACAAATATGCCACTTTGGGTCAAACAAAGTGCTAACCCAATAAAAAATTAGTAGATTGTAAGACTAATATAATGGAAAGCAAGCAATGTTTGTGGCTTACCATCATGCAATCTCTTAAAGCATTATTGTAATGAGTTGAGAACGTGAACTACACATCTATTTGCAGAAAATACTTGTGAATGATATGTCTTTGACTAATCTATCAAATAAAGACTTAGCACGTTACAAGGAAACTTTTTTTTGAGTAAATTATATTAATCTGAAATTACAGAAAGCATTTTTATTGTTTTAAAAATTATACAAACAGTTTAACATAACAAAAACACTTTTTTTTTAAAAAATTTTTATAGGATACATATAACACTTAATTTATCTTTAACACAACATAAATTTCTTTTTAAATTGTGCTTAAATTTTTTGTAATTTTTAAAAATAAAAGAGCAATTTTGATTATTTTATCAAATTACAAAAAGAAAGTAAAAAGTGTTTGTAAATTACTCAAACTTTTTCTTCTCCACAGTACGACGCCGTTGAGCAATATTCCTTTTATTCGGATATCATAGGCACTTTCCCACTATTTTTCATTTCCGAGAAAAATCCCTTTTTAATAATATTCATCGAGCGAGAAAATTGTCCAGACCAAAGAGGACAGAGAAGAAGAGAAGGGTCTCCGAGACAAGGAGACCCCCAAGAAAAAGCGAACGAACAAAAAAGTAATTTCCTTTCTCTCTCTCTCAGTCTCACTCTCTAGGGTCTCTTCCCTTCCCTTCCCTTCTGATTTTTGTTGGGTGAGAAACCCCAGCCGCTGACAAGAGAATCCGATGAGCACACAAGGGCAGGGAGGGGTTGACCCTGTCGTACTCGATGATATAATCAGACGGCTCACAGAAGTCCGATTGGCTCGACCCGGAAAGCAGGTTCAGCTCTCCGAGACCGAGATCAAGCAGCTTTGTGTTGCTTCCAGAGAGATTTTTCTTCAGCAGCCCAATTTGCTTGAACTCGAAGCCCCCATCAAAATTTGTGGTACTTTACTTTACATGCTTATTAGTTTTCCCATTTTATTTTCTGGCTTTCTTGCTATTTTTCTGTTCTCTTTGGAGTATAAGAACTGTGTTTGGTTTAATAGATCACTAGTTCCTTCTTCTGATGGCAGAGTGCCTGTAAAATTTATTTGTAAGACTAAAAGGGGTCGAAGTTTGTGTGCATATCTGTTGCTGAACTAACACTCTGAGTTGGGACATTGTTAGAGGGTAAAACAATTTATTTATATGTGTAACTTTTCATCCTTTTCTCATTGCTTTGTTAGATGATTTTAGGCTGTGCTTGGTAGCAGTAAAAATGGCTGGATAGGTTTCCAATTTAATGAAAATATGTAATGTATCTACGAATGTATAATGTCTAGATATATGTTTAATTTTCACTCCTACTTAGCATGACCCTGCTTGCCTTAATGGAAGAATTTTAACTGATACTGTTATGCGTTAGGTATGTGTGATCCATAAACTTTCAGGTTTGTATTGCTCACAAAAGTTTGTGTGGTTTTCTAGAGCACATAATTAGAATTCATACTTTGTATTGCTCGCAAAAGTTTGTCTACCGAGGGTGCACCAATGCAACTCTATTTTTCCACTCAAAATATTTTCATTTGATTGTCAAGTTATACACCTCCAACCCCATGTTTGTTTTATGGTTTAAATGTACTGCAGGTCCTTATAGTTTGGACGAATTTTGAATCAGGTCCCTATATATATTTTTTTTCCTTTTGGGGTTCTTATAGTTTGAATTTTTTTTAAATTGGGTCCTTGCCGTCACCCTTAGTTATAACTCCATCAGTTTAGTGCTCACATGATAAACAACTTATCTATGTGGCAATAAAAGAAGTTGACGTGGCGTTAAAGTGACACAAAAATTGCCACCTCATAATCTTTACCAACTTCAAGAGGGAAGATGATGAGGTGACAATTTTTGTGCCATTTTGGCGCCACTTAGCTTCTTTTATTGCCACATAGACAAGCTGTTTACCATGTGAGCACTANAGTTATAACTCCATCAGTTTAGTGCTCACATGATAAACAACTTATCTATGTGGCAATAAAAGAAGTTGACGTGGCGTTAAAGTGACACAAAAATTGCCACCTCATAATCTTTACCAACTTCAAGAGGGAAGATGATGAGGTGACAATTTTTGTGCCATTTTGGCGCCACTCAGCTTCTTTTATTGTCACATAGACAAGCTGTTTGCCATGTGAGCACTAAACTGATAGAGTTATAACTGGGGGTGCCAGCAGGGACCCAATTTAAAAAAAATTCAAACTATAAGGACCCCAAAAGAGGAAAAACAATATTAGGGACCTAATTCAAAATTCGTCTAAACTATAGGGACTTACAATACATTTAAACCTTGTTTTATCAACATCCTTAATGGGCATGGTCATTTGCTTACTATCCACTTAGTTTAGTTTTTGACCTGTGGCTGAAATTTTTGACATATTTCTTATTTTACTTTACCTCTAGACTTTCTTTTCTTTAAGTTGTTTGTATTGTGGAGTGTGACAGTTCTTATTTATTGGAAGCGTTCTCGTTTCCTGTATTCTTCTGTGATATGGTTGAATTCTATCTTCGCCTTTTCAGGTGACATTCATGGGCAGTACAGTGACTTATTGAGGCTCTTTGAATATGGGGGTTTCCCTCCTGATGCCAATTATCTCTTTTTGGGAGACTATGTGGACCGTGGGAAGCAGAGCTTAGAAACCATATGCCTTTTGCTTGCCTATAAAATCAAATTTCCTGAGAACTTTTTCCTTTTGAGGGGAAATCATGAATGTGCTTCCATTAATAGGATATATGGATTTTATGATGAATGTAAACGACGGTTTAATGTGAGGCTTTGGAAAGCCTTTACAGACTGTTTCAACTGCCTTCCTGTGGCAGCCCTTATTGATGACAAGATATTGTGCATGCATGGTGGTCTTTCCCCTGACCTTGCGAACTTGGATCAAATTAGAAATCTACCTCGTCCAACTGTTGTTCCAGACACTGGCTTGCTTTGTGATTTGCTTTGGTCAGATCCTGGTAGAGATGTAAAGGGATGGGGTATGAATGACAGAGGAGTCTCATACACCTTTGGCCCTGATAAGGTAGCTGAATTTTTGACAAAGCATGACTTGGACCTTATCTGTCGCGCTCATCAGGTCATTCCTGGTTTTTGCCTCTCCCCCACCCTCCATTCCCCTTCCTCAAGTAAAAGAATAAACTATTGCTTCTCATATGGAAACTGATATTATAACTTTGCCACAGGTTGTGGAGGATGGGTATGAATTCTTTGCCGACAGGCAACTTGTTACAATATTTTCTGCTCCAAACTATTGTGGTGAATTTGACAATGCTGGTGCCATGATGAGTGTGGATGAAAACTTGATGTGCTCATTCCAGATTCTTAAGCCTGCAGAGAAAAAACCGAAGTTTGTGATGTCAAACAAAATATGATGGTTGGCAATATCACTATTCCCTAATTGACTAAGGTCTGTTTATTATTGCTTTTGTTTTTGGTGTGCTATCATAGGTTTGTTAATTGTCCATACATCCCTGAAATTCAGAAGATTGTTTATGTGAGAGATCTTGGTTTTATTTTGCTGTTGTCCAGTTTTTCTTTTGGAAAGGAGGAAATGGTTTTTTAAGAATTTGTTTAGTTATTAAAAAAATTGTTGATGGTGGAATCACTTTGATTACTTTAGAATCATTATACCAATATAAAATTATATCTGAAACGACCATAAATTTATAAACTGTGCTTAATTATATGTTCTAGTTGCCCTAGTTGAAATTGGAGATCAAATTTAAAATAAATTCATGTTGGAATACTGTTTATTCCTCCTTTGTCAATGTCAAAAATCTCCTGGTCATTCTTATTTGAAATTATTGATTGATCTATTTTATGATTAGAAAAGTTGTCCAGTGGCTTAACTGTTGTATATTCAAAGAAAATTTCTGTTGTGCTAATCCAGTTAGATGACTCAATTCTTTGCTTGTAGCACATTTACAAAGTACAGTTGGGAAATTTGTGTTTTTTAGTTGTGGTGCGCTGGGTTTGGAAAAGGGTGAATTTTAGGATTGAGTAGAATTTGTTATTAACTGAAAGTTCTGCAGAAGTCATAAAAATTTCTTGCAGCTGAATGGGGGTGCAAGCCTTCTTTTCATGTACTATTTAATTGTAAGAAGCATCAAAGTTTTAGGTATCAAGGGTCATTATTGGAATCTGCAAATTCTGATAAAGTTCTTAATTCAAACCTAGTAGAAAGACTCGGCTTAGGTGGCTAACAGAGACACGTTTGGTTGAATGGCTTATTTTTCTTGCATATTGTAAGGCCAACTTATGTTGTTTTATCCATTTGACATTCTTGGTTTTTTAAATGTATGAATAGATGAATTGCATGTAGAACAAGTATCTTTCATAAAGTTGTGACTTGTGATGCCAGATTTGGTGTAAAGGACTTGAACTTCTTGAAGTCTTTGAATATGTAAATGGATTTTCTGAATTAAATTTTCATGGGCATTAAGCTAACTATCATGCAGTTACATGTTAAGCCTCACACAGATTTTCCAGTAGGTAATTTTTCTGTTTTCATTAGAATAGATCAAACTATTTTCTTTACTATTGGAACTGTTTCAACTTTGGATTTCTTTACCAGTTAGAGTTGTCATCCTTTGTCTGAGCTTTTGTAGAAATTATATATTGATGATACAAATCAATTTTTGACATAAAAAGATATATATAGAAATAAGTGAGCATGAGCAGTTCGTTTTGGCTGTCTTATCAAACTTTTACTATTGATTGCTAGTTGAATGTTGCGTTGTGCATAAAGCTTTTTACCAAGCATCACGGGGATGTAACATGAGTATGCCTGAAGCTTTACTACAAACTCTGTAATTTTTCAAAATGTGCTTTGGTAAAGGTTCCTGTGTTTCAACCTTTTCTGTACGAGATAGTACCCTTTGTTAGCATTTGTTATAATGTGGAAAATTACTAAGTTATAACCGAAGTATATCTATTACAGAGTTACTGTGTAACTAAAGGCATTTCGAATCATTCTTTGGTATAGGGCTGGCTAGGATATTGATTGTCTTTTTCTTTTTGGGTAGTCTGGTCTCACAGAGCAAGGGATGGCCCTATTATTTGAATGCTAAATTCCATAGTCCGTTCTTTTTTGTTTCTTTATTTATGATAGTATTGTGCCTACTTTTTATTGACGTCTAGCACTACATCACATCTTTTGTATCTTAGCTATTGTTATTAACCCTTATTCTCTTTGTCTCTTTTGTTTCCATGGTGCAGATATCATTACCTTTCTAGTCTGGGTAAAACCAGATGAGAATGGAGATTGCCTGCTCTTTAAGTTCTATCAATTTTGAGGAGACAAAGAGCAAGTTCTATGCTATAATCCGCTCAGTTTAGCTGTGGCCATAGTGTTCTAGTTATAGGACAAGTCCCGCAGGATGGCCATAAAGGAAAGCTTTTTATTTCTTTTTTTTTTTTCCTTAATTTTTTTCTCTATCATAATTATTCTAGGATCAATGTGTACATATATATGGTCTAGATGGTCAACATAAATGACCTTCTTTGCTCTGAAAGACCTCCAAAGTAGACTTTGTCTTGAAGTTACGCTGATAGGGCTGTTTGGGTTGATGATTCTAGCTGCCGTTTTTATTAAGATAGTGAAGATGCCATCACTGGATGTTCTGGTTTTATATCGGTTTGTTTTACTTCATGCTGTTCTTCACAATGTTCCCGTCTTAGGTTTCTTCTATGTTGCTTTGTTCACTTGGAATTGGATTTGAAGGATTCTTCAGATTCTCTAGACATTCCGTGAGAACAAAAAGCAAATGATGTTAGTTCCGCCGTCTGGCAGATAATGTGCCAAAATTTGCTGGCACATCTTTACTAGATCTTTGGTGGTCTCATTGTGCCGTTGGATAACGTGACTCCCTTGTGAAAGGGGTAAAGGATAGGGAGAAAATCAACAATTTTAAATTGATGATATTTCAAAGTACATATTTAGAGGAAAAATTACTCTCAATATACTTCAGGAAACATTTTAGGAATTAGGATACGAAGTGATTTACTAGTCTCACACTCTCTCTCCCCCTTCCCTCTCTTTCTATGACCAACTTATCCTTCCCTCATATGGATTCATGTGCATATACCTAATTTCTTTTCGCTTTGCTATACATAATTACATACGATATCAACTTTGGGTATAAGTTACAAAATAATTTGGCCAGAGGCTAATAAATAGATATTTTTAAGAATGTCAATATTGATTTGCACTAACATAATTTCGAACATCCATATTCCATAATCACTTTTATATCATTTTTGTTTGTAGAAGAAAGTAAAAAAAGATAAACAAAACAGCATAAAGTTTTATGAAACAATTACAGCTTATAAAGGTGATTGTTTTATGATAAAATGTAACTATTTAGTTGGTATATATTCTCCTACAGAAATGCTTATTTTACATGTTAACGTTGCTTTGAAAAATTTGGTGAATTGTGCAAAGAATTTTTTTTATTAAAAAATAGAATTAAATAGTTGGGTGGATAGAGGGAGAGAACTAATAAATTAATGCTGATTAAGGCAAAATAAGCCTATTTGAAAAATAGTTTCAGTTCATCAACATTTTGATTTTTTTCATTTGAAACAAAACGAGCAATATTCAAGTAAAAAAAAAAANAAAAAAAAAAAAAAAGCCGCACAGTGATAATTTAAAAAGGGGGGAAAAATAAAGTAATAGGTAGATTCATCGAGAGCTGGGCTCCTAGATCATTGATAGCATCATATAAAGGCGCCCACTTTCTACGTTTCTCTCGTTTAAATTTCGCCAACTCTCAAACTCATGTAGGGTTTCCGAAACCAAATCGGAAATGTTGGAAACCATTCTCTCCACCCCACCAATTTTTATCGGCTTCATTTTCGTTCCCGGAAGATTTTCCCAGAATCATCATAGTTGAATTATGCTTCTAAATTTACAGGAAAAAGAAAATTCGAGTTAGTTAGTGGCAATTTCCGAAGATTTGTTACAGTGAGCTTGTTATAAAGTGGCTGAAGAATTTTGGGGATCCGTCAATGGCATTTTTGGCAGCAAGTGGAGGTGACACTGTGAAGTTATTCGATGCCTCGGTCAAGCCCGGTGATCCCTGCGTATTGAACTACACCCCTTCTCCTGGTTTCCAAGTCAATTCAGTGAAGTGGAACCATACCAGTGAGTTCCTCTGTGATCTCTTCCCTCTACGTAGCATAGGAATTTTCAATTTTTGTTTTGAAAGGTTGGCATTTGTTGAATTCTCTTAATTGTGATAGTTATCTTGTTGTGCTATCGATTTAATGTGTCCTCGTTTTTCTTCCGGTTCGTTCTCGTTATTTCTTGCTAAGAGAATGGAGTAAATATGTTATATTGCCTCTGAAAATGACAGATTGATTCCTCAAAGTTGTGCTGGAATTTAATTTATTAATTGATTATATTTGTTTGCATTTGTCCATACACAAAGCAACACAGCTCTTTTTGAACTAATTCTTTTTTCTTTTTTTACTTCACAGATTTAGTTGTGGCCAGTGCTGGAGATGATAAGAAGATCTCGTTATGGCGTGAGAATGGGCAGAGCATGGGGACCATTCCGGTGGCTGGTACTGATAGTGGGGACAACATTGAGGTAATTTTTGCTCTTGGGTGAAATATCTGATGTCTAAAATATATTAAAAGCCATGCAAATATACAGAACCCTAATTTACGGTTTAAGCATTGCCTTCTTTCTCATTGTTTAAAGAGGTTGTATTAAGACAAATTAGATGCAATAGTGTAATCAACATAAAACGTGACATATTTGATATCAAATTTAAATACAGAAGATTCAAGAATGTAAGTTTATCAATAAAGTTGAAACTAAAACGTGTTCAAGGAGTATACATAAAAAAATTAGTAAGTTAAATGCATCCATAAAAGGTAGGAGCTTATGGATTTACAGTTTTGAGTCAAATGATCTTTTGTCTGTTTTATGGTAATGAACCTTAACATTTTTCTGTCTGAAACTTGAAGACGCCATAGTATGCACGAAAGTTCAGTTGACATTTACAGCAAAATTTCTCTATTGCCACCTCCCCGGAAAAGTGTGAAAGAGCATGATTATATGCTTTAATTACATTTCTTGTTCTTGAGTTTTGACTAGTGATACTTGACGATTATGATAATGGGGTTACACCTGACAAAAGCAAATTGATCCAATTATCTTCCATATCAATGTTGTACTCCTGGAACAGTTTCTTGTTTGGAGAGTATATCGGTCCAAGTTGCACTTCAGAAAGTCATCAATGCATTGGACTCTGTACATATTATACACCTTGTTTGGGGAATTCATGAGATAATTTCCGTTAGTGTTTTTTAAGAATAGAAAAGAATTAACTTTACAGGTTCTCCTGCAACCTTTTGACTCAATAAATGAAGCTTTACCTTTGAGAAAATAATTTCTGCATAAGGGGACGGACTACCTTGTCAAATTTGGCTCTTCTTTGCTTTGTCAGAAGAAGCAAAGCAGAGGCACAGAAGCCTCTCTGTATACCACTGCGTCTTCTCTGTAGCGACCATTTCAACTTTTCCGACCTAAGAGATGGAAATTGGTAAGAATCAAGGGAAACAAACAAATGATGATAAAATTCCATACATGCATTGCAATCAGAATAACTTGACTGCATCATTTTCTGCAATTATATGGTTGATCCCTGGTGTCAGTAGTCCTTATTGTAACTTATATCTGCAGAATCAAGCACTTGTAGTTCTTTCAAGGTTTAGTTCATGAAGTATTTTTTGAACTTTGCAGGAGTCTATATTGGCTATTAGCTTCAGCAACAAGGCATCCAGATACTTATGTTCTGGAGGAAGTGGTCAAGTTGTAAGAATATGGGATTTGCAAAGGAAGCGCTGTATTAAATGGTTGAGGGGTCATACCAATAGTATTACAGGCGTGATGTATAATTGCAAAGATGAACATTTGGCTTCTATCAGCCTTAGTGGGGATCTTATACTTCATAACCTTGCTTCTGGTGCAAGGGCTGCCGAACTCAAAGATCCTAATCAACAGGTTTTCTACTTTGTTGAATGATCTGGTTTTTAGGTGGTTGGCTTTGATTGATGTTTCTGGACTAATCTCCTACTTTAAAATTGTAAGATCAGGTGTTGAGAGTTCTTGATTATTCCCGGATTAGTCGGCACCTTTTAGTTACTGCTGGTGATGACGGGAATGTACATTTGTGGGATACAACTGGTCGTAGCCCTAAGGTATGCAGTATGTCACTTATAAAATATAAAACAGAAGCTGGGGCTTTTTTTAATTATTGAAAAGAATTTTACTTGATTAACTGTATGTTCCTTCTTAAATATTTATCCAATGAAGTTTTGGTGAACTTTAATTGCCTTACTTAATTATATCTATCTTTGTTGTGCAACAAGTCCAGTTGCTTGCCTTGTGTTGTCAATACTGCTCTGGAGTTTTATTTTGTTTCTTTCAAGTTTACTTTTAGATTAGTGCCAGAAGCTGTTTATTCTTAAGAAGTAACATCAGGAAGTATAGGGACTACATTTTGGCATTTTTATTGAAACAGTACATTGGTCTTCTTCTTGCACAACAGTAATAGCTCATATACTAGCAATACCTTTCTCTTGTACCATCTGCATAATTATTTGTCTTTCTGTGGAAACTTTTTGCTTTCTCTTTTATTATTTCAATTTTAAATTTGATCCATGTGGTATTAATCAGTATACGTGTTTTTTTAAGACATTTATATTTGTCCTGGAAAAAACAAAATGACAGGTTTCGTGGTTGAAGCAGCATTCTGCACCGACTGCTGGTATTAGCTTCTCTCCATCCAATGACAAGGTTTATCCCTATTATCTTGTTATATTTCATATAAATAGGGGGACTGTTTTATCCTGCTGTGAAGTTGGCAACTTCTCTTTAGGTCTGGATAATTAGAAAAATAGTGCAAGTATTCTACCTTCTGAAATCTTTCTCCAAATGACAGATTATTGCTAGTGTGGGTCTAGACAAAAAATTATACACTTATGACTCTGGTTCTAGAAGAGCATCATCTTGCATTTCTTATGAAGCACCTTTCTCATCATTGGCCTTCAGAGATGATGGTTTGATGCTGGCTGCTGGAACAAGCAATGGTCGTGTGGCATTCTATGATGTTCGTGGAAAACCACAACCTTTTGTTGTTCTTCATGCGTATGGTAGTTCAGAGGTAGTTCTTTCCCTCACTTACGATGTTTTGTTTTGATCAGCGTGGTTTAAATATTTTTATCCTGGCAGTTGGTGACTGCTCGATATATGTTATGTCTAACATTAAAATGGAGTCATGAAAGTATGGAGGCAGTTATTTGCTGCTTGATGTATCTTGCATCTAACACTAACATGGACCCTTGGAAGTACAGAAACTACTTTAAGCTTCCCAAATACATGGGAGAAGAGCATTCTCTTAAGCCTGGATTGGGAACAGTACCCATTATATTCCTTACAAGATTGGTTCCCTAGTGCCTCTTTCATTTTCAGTGCCTTTTTAACCAGTAGCCATTTATATATCCTAATTGGTGAGCAACTTATCTTCTTTGGCTTTGTTCCATATGTCTGATCTTTCAAATCTATGAAGCCCTTATCCTGTATTGCTTGACCAGTAGAGTTAAAATGCATAAATATGATGAAGGTTATTGGAATAGCCTGTCAAATTGACAGATCATTGAGCCTATATCAATGATTAGTGCCAAACTTTGAAATGATCCTGATTTAGTATATTTGTAAATAATATTTATAAGCTAGATATGAGATCTTGATTTGTAGTTAGTACTGACTGTGTTTATGCAAGTAATCATACATCAAATGAAAGAGGATGTTATTATAGTGCCAAAAGAATCATACATGGTCTTTAACCTTCCATGTGTTGGACAGGGTGAATAAAGCAGCCTAATGAAAGAATGCATTTCTACATATTAAGCTGGATGATAATAACATCTAATGTATAATATGCTGAATCATTTCTTTCAGTTCAGACGAGTATATTTTTGCTGTTAAATATTGATTATCTTCCTCCTGTAAAAAACTGTGAACCAACATATGGCTTTTTAAATTGATGAAGGTTCATGCTCCATTAAATCGTGTTATCAAATTGCTTTTGTATGGGAGGGCGACTATACCTTGTTTACTCACTGTATCCATATCTGCATCTACATGATACGGATTCTTGCTTCATGTTGAAAAATCATGCACATTCAATTTGCTCTGAGAAAAAAAAANAAAAAAAAAAAAAAAAAAAAAAAGAGGACCCATGCTGAGTAACAGTTCCCAGGTGGTGTTTGATGAGTGATGATGTTAGCCCAAAAGAATTAGAAACTGCTATTGGGCCTGAACAAGATGGACCTTCTATGCTTGTGGCAGATCCAAACAAGAATAAGGGATTGAGAGTATATGAGAGGAGGAACAAGTGTGATCTTGGAAAGGGGGGAAGTTAGTTATGGTCAGTCACGTGTGCACATGGGGGGTTTTGGGTGTTTTAGGAGGGAGGCAGAGTGAGAGGAGGGTAGTCAGTTATTTTGAGTCTTGTGATTAGAAATTGAGAGATTACTCTCTTTGGAAGTCCAGGGACTGTATATTCACTAACCTGCTGTGGCAGTGGTGTTTAGTGCTATACAATTCCAGTGATTGTTCTCTTTTCTCTGTTCTGTGTTTGCCTGATTATTTTTATGTAACAGATGACTTGTGAGTACTTTTCATGAGTAGTGTGATTTAGGAACATCTTTGGAATAAAGGAGGGTTTTTTAATCCTACTTCAGTATAAATTATTGAATGGCTAGGGTTTCTTTCCGGACTGCTCAGTGGTTACTTGCTGATGTTTAATGAAATATAGATGTGAACACGTATTCTTATTTTCCCTGATGTGGACTGGTTGTGCAAATACCAATTTACTCTTTTATGGAAGGAATACCTTGAATGTATTAAAAGGTGCCTATATGGTAGTCATTCAATGATTGCAACTTTAACACTAAATGTAATGGAATTATGAAACTAATAAAATGTTGATGTCCTAGTGTTAGCTACTGTTTTATGCTGTTTACAATCTTAATCTACTCTTTTACTCCTAATTAGTTATAGTATGAAACAGGCTGTTACAAGCTTATGTTGGCAAAGGTCAAAACCTGTTATTGTTAATGAAAGTAACTGTACTGCTGAGACTGCTCTGGTGGGAGATTCAGTTGAAGAATCAGTCCTTATGCCTGATCCTATGCCTTCTGCAACTTCATCAAGTGTTTCACTATCCATGGGAGTATCTAATTCTAGGAATCCTAGCCGTCTAGGCACGTCCATCGAAACATCTTCACTTACAATTTCCAGCAGTGGATTTACATCAAGCATGCTAAATGCATCTACTGCAGAGGAAACACCTAATCGAAGCCATTTATGGCCAGGTGGAACTCTGTCAAGGCTACATGCTCCACGTACTGGTTATAACTTGAAAGATGACATGGAGGTATTCTCCCCTCTTGTGGATGTTCAGCCAATAACACCGTCCCTCTGGGATGAAAATGGAGCAAAGAAGGATAACATATTTGCAGATAGGAAACCTTCGTCACTGTTGTATCCTTCATCCAGTAGAATATTTCCACATACAGAGGAAGGGAGCAGTGATCATCCAATATTTGATTGGAAATCTGGCTCAACTTCCAAGCAGGTTCTTTTTCTTCTGTAGCTTTAATTTTGAATATAACTGTTCTATGTGACTACAAATCTTTAATTTAAGGTGTGAAATATGTCTTTACCTTGATATTCATGCCATTCAGTAAAATAGTTTTGATTCTTAGCTCTTGAATTACAGATATACAATGGGTGGAGAACATAATTGTTGTGTACAACTGCATAATTGGAATTCTTCACTTGGAAAGATAATTTCTATATCTTTCTTTCTCTCTTATTAGATACTTTGTCGACCCATAATGCCTAAAAATATTGACTTGGTTGTTGTCAACTCAATTATCCTAGATCTGATTCACACAACCAGTCCTTTTGTCTTTCTTATGGTTTATGCTTTTTTGGTTTTTTCATCTTCCAAGCAAAAAAGGTGAAGTACCTTGAGAATGGTTTTAGGAGGATTAAAGTTGTGCGTTTGATTTAATTATACATTGCAGGTATACTACTTGAGCATCTCAAATGTCTATTATAATAGTTTGATTACCATTCCTGAGGGCTTTCTTCTGCCAAAATATTTCCCAAATATTGTGTATACTACGTAGCTTGGCTTAAATTGTTCATTGTTCCTGCTCAGGGGAATCTTATTTAATATTTATGTGTAACCAGGCAGATTATCCTCTTTTGAATGATTATCTTGCTTTATTACTTGCTGTAGGATGAAACTCGATCTTCCTTTCCACTTGTGGGAACAAGCCCTCCTCCATCTTCTAAGAATGAAGACTCTTCCATCACTCCTCCGGAAGCTTGGGGTGGTGAGAGGTTATCTGATAAATATGCTTACCTACGCCAGCCTGTCAATGCACCATCTCGTCTTGGGATGTTGGCTTCTGGTGGTCAGACGGCAGGATCAATGTTTTCTGGATTGCAGGATCCATCCTCATCAGTGGGTATTAGTTCCTTTACAAATTCAAGCTTCAGTTATGCCAATTTACGTGCCAAAGATGTCTCTACAAGTCAGGAGGCTTCACTGGGTTTTCCTGATCACGTGGCCTCTAATTCCATGCCTTTGTCCATCAATACAAAAACCATCCTTGGACAGGCTACCCTTGATTCACCAAGAATGTCATCTTTAACCATTCCTGGACAGGCTAACCTTGATTCACCAAGAATATCGTCTTTAACTGTTCCTCGAAGATTTTCAACCTATGCAGAGAGAATAAGCACTGCATCTACCTTTAATGATGGAGTATCTCTTTCAGTAGGTTCACCTAAGGTAAAGAAATCTGGAGCAGAAACCAGAGAAGAACTCTTAAATAGCTTGCTGTTGAAGTCTGATGTGTCAGTTCCGACAGAATCAGGCTCTCTACAAACAACAAATGTATGGAAATTACATGCTTTAACTAATTCTTATGTTTGTATTGCATATATTGATGTCTGTTAGAAGAGTGAGTAGAACATATATATTTCTGCCTCCTTCATCCTGGATTCTTCCAGTACTATGTTTCATGGTGAAGCAGACGCCATGTGTAGGTATCATTGTTATTGTACTTGTTGTTGGGCATAATTCAGAATTCAAGTTACTGATAGCATCTGTTCGTAGATATCTTGAATTGTTGTTCTAATTTTCTTATGTTTTTGTAAACTTTTCAATAGGGAGGAATCTCACAACAGAAGGCATCCCAGGCAGATGCACAAGGAACTTCCTTTACACAGCAACTGTTTCAACGGACCCTGGAAGAAAGTCTAGATTCCTTTCAGAAATCCATACATGAGGATATGAGGAACCTTCATATTGAAATTTTAAGACAGTTTCATCTGCAAGAGGTATGAATGTTGAATTACTCATGGTGGTTTCCATTCTTTTTTCCCCAACCCTTTTTTTGTAATTAACAGTCATATTCAACAGATGGAAATGTCAAACGTGATGAACTCCGTTCTGGAAAACCAAGCTGAGTTGATGAAAGAAGTTATGTCTCTTCGTAAGGAAAACCAGCAGCTCCGACAATCGCTTTGACTGATGTGAAGAAGGGTGTGACATTTTTTATGCTTTTATTTTATCTTGTGGGATCTGTTTGTTGTTTCATTTAAAAATTGGGAATTATTGTATGGGTCTCTTGATTGCTTCTGTTAGCAAATAGTTTAGGCCTTTAGGGGGGGTTGTGAATGAGGAAAAAATATCAAAAAGAAAAGAGAGAAATGCTTGTTACTAGAATAGGATTTTGAAAATGTACAGAAACGATCATTTACCAATTTCAGAAGCTCTCTGTTGGATGATCTGCATTTCTATTTTAGTTGGGTTCTTAGCAAGATATTGTCTGTTGTATAATCGCTTTGTAATTGGTATTGAGAAGCTCATATTGATATGCATCTACCAGAACTTTTATTTTCCTTTCATTTGTTATTATTTTGCTAAATAATCCCAGAAAGGATAACATGGTTGCCTTTACTTCCCAGCTATGACAAGAGAGTATGTATACTGCTCTCATTTAGATAGAACAATATACATAAGCTTATAGAATTCAATTACTTCTATATCACTTAGAAATCATCATTTCTCAATTGCAAAATCAATTTAGAAATTTCCAAAAATTTCATATCAGAGAAAAAAAANAAAAAAAAAAAAAAAACTCGGTAGGTAGAATTTCTATAAAGAAACCTGAGTGCGCTGAATTTATTAAGTACGAAAAATGGCTCTGTTTACCTAACCGAATCGAATGTCAAGGTCTGAACTCTGAAGGACATCAGCGAAAGGTTCTGTGACGTGGCAAGATCAGAACCAGCAATCAAGATCAAATGTGGATGTGGGCCATGAGTAACGACAAAGGAATCCCACTGTTACGTGCACGATTTAGGGTGAGTTACTGTTACTGGGACACAATAAGAATGTCAATGCTTGGTTCTTACTTGACGCTATCCTGCTCAGCAACACCAATCCCAAAAGTAGGAAATGAAAATATAAAATTAACAAGTAAACGAGCAAAGACAATTCACTCTATCCATTCTTTCTCTCAGAGTCAGAGTTTTCAATCCTTCAATCCCATTCCCACCTCCTATTTTTCTACTCTGTAACTCCCTCACTCTCTCTATCTGCTATTTTTTTTTTTTTCCTGTCTCGCTAAATCAAAGAACGTTTTTCTTTTTGATTCAGGATCAAATCCACAATCGCCATGGCTGAAGGTATTTGCTGCCATCTCTATAGAACTCTTCTTATACATGGACATTTATATATATAGATTTGAGCTTTTTCAGTATTCATTTGTGTGTGCATGAGTTTGTGCTACTGTTTTGAAATTCTGTTGTTTCATGGCCTTTCGTTTTGATGTGGCTTATAGCAGGTGGCAATGGTTCCCCGAAATCTTCAGTGACTCCGTATCAAGAGGCATTGGATGCATTGTCGTCTTTAATTACCAGACGTACTCGCACTGATAATAGCAATATGGGCGATCGGTTTGGCGTGCTATTTGATTATTTAAAGGTACAAGGTTTGTGAATTGGGTTCAAATACTTGGTTAGTTTATTGGGAGAAGTCTAGTTGGTGATGCTATGGATGGTATCGTATTCTGATTGCCGCCGTTTTTAGTGTATTAAGCTGATATTGTAATGTTATGTTATATGAATTTCAATAGATGCTGGATTTGGAGGAGCCCATTTCAAATATGAAGATCATCCATGTGGCTGGTACCAAAGGGAAGGTACTTTCTTTTCTTCCTAGTAATTTTGTTATAAAAAAAAATGAGTCCTTAAATTGAATCCTTATATGAAGATGCTAGTTTCTGTTTTTGCTTGCTGGAATCCTTGGCTATTTTTGTTACTTATCGTATTAATGAAAGTGGTTTAGACTTTAATTTATGGCTGATTATTTCAGAAAATTACCTTCATCTTGTCATTCACAATTTACACTCTTTTGTACTCAATAAGAGGTTTCTTATCAACTCTTACAATGACTAATATGTGGTTGGTAAGTTTTTTGGGGTCTTTGACAGAGGTGTAACTATGGATTTTTAGTCTCCATCCGTGTTTCCAAGTTACTGCCTTCAGTCCCGCTCGAGAATGTGATTATATATTTCCAAGTGACTGATGAAAAATTTGCTTGTGTTACTGACGATGCCAATTGTTCTTTTGAATTGCTCTCCCAAAGGGATCTACATGCACCTTCACGGAAACAATATTGAGAAACTGTGGATTTCACACTGGGGTTTTTACATCTCCACACCTCATTGATGTCCGAGAAAGATTTCGTTTAGATGGGTGAGTTTAAGATCCATATATTGATGTTATTTCCACTCATTGTGTTAGTCAAAACTAATTTGCATCTTGAATCCATTTTCCTTTTTGAATGGGGAATTTGAAATTCTTTGATCACTATTATTTCTGTCTTTTACTTTTCAAAGGTGTATACTAACAAGGCATAATCAGTTTAGTTCTTTTGTTAATAAAGGAATTGTTTGATATTCTGGAATCTCCTCCTTCTTGTGCTTCTGTCCTTTGAGAAATGGACTTACTAAAATACTTTACATGATGCCTTGTGTTCCAGCTTTGCAACATTGTTAGGGTGCTCTGATTAACCTTTGTTCTGGTTTGCTTCTGTAGTGTGGAAATCTGTGAAGAAAATTTTTTAGCATATTTCTGGTGGTGCTTTGATGTGCTAAAGGTATGTTTCTGACTTGCTGCGCATAATTACTTTATTTGTCTATTGTAAAAATTATAAGGATTTGTATCAGCAGAATCTTTTCTGGGGTGGAAAGGCGAGTAATCTTTTTTCTCAATGTTTACTTTGAACCAGAACCGAACCACCCTTAAAATGTTTCATTATGCTGGGAACTTCTTTTAACTTCAGCTTTACAGTTCTGTAAATTAGTCCAGCAGTTGCTTTTAAGAGTGGAAAATTGGATATTTTCTGCCAACTATATTGAAGTTTTGAAAATGTTACATTTTTCCTCTTTTTGAGTGATTGCATTTCAGAATATTTGTAATGGAAGAGGAAATGAATTCAGTCTGATGTTGCCTTTGACCTTAATTTAATATAAGGGTTTAAGCTTGTAAAGCTTAAAAAAAAAAGGGTCTTGGGTATCCTTTCATGAAAAAAATTAAAAGATTAGGTCTTGGATGTTGAACTTGAACCCCAAGTATTAATCATTCTAGCCTGAACATCATAGTGATCATTTTGAAATGAATTTCTTGGGGTTGTAAAGAACATTTTGAATTTGATGAATTTGCTCATCATGTTGTCTTAAAAGAGTTTCTGATTTGGTTCTGCATAGGAAAAAACAGATGACAATATACCAATGCCTACCTACTTCCACTTCCTTGCTTTACTCGCCTTCAAGATATTTGCAGCAGAGAAGGTTTGATATCTGTGAAGACTTGTCCCACATGAATCCTCAATCTTTGTATATATTGCTATCAAACAGAATTTACAAATTTGCCTCCCCCACCACCTCCATCCCCCCCCCAAAAAAAAAATCATGCAGGTAGATGTTGCTATAATGGAAGTTGGATTAGGTGGCAAGTATGATGCAACAAACGTGGTATGTGTCAACATCACTAGAGTAATCAGAAGACTGCTTTTATTATAATAATGTTTTATTGACTTATTCTATGAAGTTAATATTTAGGAATAAACTCACTCGTTTTACCATTGCAGGTTCAGGCACCCATTGTATGTGGTATAACTTCACTCGGGTATGACCACATGGAGATTCTTGGTTAGTTTTCTATTTTTTTTTTTTTTCTAGGTAATTGCTAATATACAGATACTGCTAATGCTATAATATAAGATAGGGGTAGTAATTTCGATGGTTTTGATATGCATCACACATGCTGCTGACCAGGGAAAAGGAAAATAAAAATAAAAGAAAAGAAGCCTGTATTTCATTTTACAGAATAAGCTACCTTGACACATGTAGTTTTGTGATTCATAAATTCTAAAATCAAGTTGACTTTGAGTTGTAACATGGTAAATGATGAGACTCCTTTTGCACTACTGGACATGTAGCAAACTGTTTTCAGTGACATAATTTATGTCCTAATCTATATAATGGTAATGCCCGTCCAGGAAGGAAGGCACCTTTTAAATTGCAATAATATGTTTGAAGTGTCAGATTATGGTTGAACAACATGCTATTCTGTCATGGATTTGGTCTACCAGTTGGGCTTACTTACTTCTACTGGATTCTATTAACAGGGAATACTCTTGGAGAAATCGCTGGGGAGAAGGCTGGTATCTTCAAGGTGTATTTTTTTTAACCTTCATAATGCCAATGTCTTAGATTTGTTTCCCCCTTTCTTTCTTACAATTAGCTTTTCCTCCTTCCTTTTTTTTTTATTTTTTTTTTCCTTTTCTTTCTTCTTTCAATGTAGCATAAGGTTCCAGCTTTCACTGTGACTCAGCCTGATGAAGCAATGCGTGTACTTGAAGAAAAGGCTTCTCAATTAGATGTAAGTATATTGTATCATCAGATTATTTTGCTCTCCGTGGAATTTTAAGTTGAGTGACTCATGGGTCATGGCATGACTTTTTAATCTAAAGTCTGACACCTCAAGTCAAGAAAGAGGGCACAAGTTGTCATACAGTGGTTTTGAACACAATTTTAATTTAGTTTATTAGCACAGCTGCATGCTTTTTTGACATTTATCCTACCAGATTAAAATATTGAATTAAATTTCTACAATCTTTTTACTTTTTTACACTTGAGTCTTGACCCGTCTCCTTTTATTTCCATTACTTAGTTCCTCAAGGTATGAATTCCATAAAATTTAACTGCCCTATAATTGTGTTAGTAAATTTATATCTTTCAAAAGATGAGATATCTTGAGCAACTTCGTTAAAGAGAATTTGAGCATTGTCTTGGAAAGAAAAAAATGCTTGCCATCTGATTCAGCGTACCTTGGTCTTGGTTATACTACATGTAATCCAAGTTGTCTCTTCTTGCTCTGTAGCCTTTACTATTTAGACTTGTCCATGATCTTTTGAGACCCGGTAGATACAAAAAAAATAAAATAATAATAATAATAAAATAGAAATAAAAATAAAAATTTTAGATAGCTGCCTTGGCTGCTCTTGTAGGAACAGCTTGACTCCATCTTCAATGAGCTGAGAAATTTTTGCTAAATGCAGGTACCTCTTAAAGTGGCACCACCATTGGATGCAAAATTGCTAAATGGTTTAAGACTTGGGCTTGAAGGTGAGCACCAATATCTAAATGCTGGTCTTGCTGTTGCACTATGCTCTACGTGGCTTAAAAGGACTGGGCATGTTGAAGACAATTACCTGGAACAGACTGTAAGTTTCAAACATGAAAATTATTATTTATGACTTGATTATCATATTGTTGAAATGATGCATTTTTTTTGCTTGAAACAGACCACTTTGCCTGAGCAGTTTATACAGGGGTTAACAACTGCAAGTTTGCAAGGAAGGGCTCAAATTGTTCCTGATTTATATGCCAACATTGGCAACTCAAAAGAGCTTGTCTTCTTCTTAGATGGGGCACATAGTCCTGAAAGCATGGAAGCATGTGCAAGGTGGTTTTCTCTTGCCATCAAAGAAGACAACCAGGATCAGACCTTATTTCATCAGCGGCCTGATAATTCTAAGTTCTCACATGAAGTAGTGCAAATGCAGCATGGTGAAAGAGCTAGGAGAAACTCCACACAGGTAGAGCACAGATTTGGAAAGCATGTGTTCATGTTGTAATTTTTTTTTTCCCTCTCTAACTTTATAGAAGAGTTTAGAAAGTCTGGTTTGGAGGAGGAAAAAGCATGTGCTGATGTTGTATTTATTGATCTTGCTGCTTCTTTCTTTTGGGTTTTTTAAGCTGAAGTTGTTGAATTACTTGCAGATATTGCTGTTTAATTGTTTGTCTGTGAGAGATCCTCAGTTGCTTCTCCCTCGCCTGATGAAAACTTGTGCTGATAATGGTGAGTACTTTAGCAAGAAACATCTTTAGATGCATTCTCTGGAGTTTGACAGAACACTGTGACCCCCATAAGGGCGTAGTCTGATAATGATTAAAATGCATAGAGTAATCATATTCAGGATGCAGATATAGGGTCAAAAACTAAACAAAATCTTTTTTTCTGAAGAAAAAGTAATGCAAAATATCCGGACAAGAAATTTATTTACTATTCGTGGAATAAACAGACAAATAATTGTAATTATAGGTGTCTACTTCAAGAAGGCGCTCTTTGTACCAAGTGTATCGGTGTATTACAAAGTTGGATCCCATGCTTTAACACAGACAGATCCTAATGTTGACCTGTCATGGCAGTTCAATCTTCAAAGAGTGTGGGAAAGTCTCATGCAAGGAAACAAAGGTATTGATTAGTCACATAAAAATTATGTCAATATTGCAGATTTATGGGTATATGATCCTTTGAGATTAATTTTTTGTTTTCCAATTTATTGTTTGTTTTTTGTATGATAATCCTTGAAATGTGCTTATGAACAAATGTCACTGTTATTGTGTTTCCAAATATCAGCCAACTCACATGCAGCTATGGTATAGAGTTAGAACTGTAAATATTTATTGATGGATGTTGCCAGGCTGAAATTTGAGACTTTGTCTACTCAAGATATGAGCCAAGTCTACTAAATGTATTTTGTCTTTCTCTGTCTGTGTGGCTGCCTGGCCCATGATTAAGCCGAGGTCTCTAACTGTATTAAATAATTTTATATCTTTTGTTTTCAGGTCATTGAAATTTACTGGCTGATAGAACAACAGCAATTTTTTTCTTCTCATCCTTTTACTTCTGCTTTTGTTATGTCTTTCAAGTTTCAAGTGAGGCTATTTTCTGACTTGAATCTGTTTGTTTGTGGTCGGTTGGCTTAGTAGGAAGTGACACTAAGAGTACTGATGCTGTTTTTGAAGAATTAAAAGATATGGAAATGGGTGCCAGTAATTGTGAATATAGTGCAGTCTTTTCTTCATTGCCGATGGCTATCAAATGGCTCAGGGACAGAGTGCAAAAGAATCAGTCTGTTCGTTTTCAGGTAATATTAATTAGACCAGAGAATTGTGAGTATCGAATATGACAAGATACGAAATTTAATGATGAAATTGGTCATGACATTTAAAAACTATTAGTTGAGACTGCTAGATTAAGAATGCTTTGTTTACAAATCATATGAAAAACCCCATTCATTTCATTTGCCACACACGAACATACTATGCACTCCATAGATGTGATCTTTTGCTATTTGCATATCTTTCTTTGTTTAATATTTTCTGTTCTACTTGTAAGACTTGATCTGTTCTCTCTCAAAGGCCAACTGATAGAGTGGATGCAAAATTAAGCATATCTACAAATTGCTCTTGCTTGAAATATAATGTTTGTTTTTACATTGATTGCTTTAAGTTAATGATTTTAGCTGTTTACTCTTGTGCCAGTGCCACTACTGTACCTCGCAATCATTGAACATCTATGCAATTTGAATTAGATATATATTAATACAGGATCTGACTGCAAACTTGTCTGGTTGATACATCAGGTTCTCGTAACGGGTTCTCTACATCTTGTTGGTGATGTGTTGAAATTAGTCAAGAAGTGATTTGTGGGACTAAATTGAAGTTCCCTTCAAGATGAGGCTGCTATCCGCGATTTGCTCGTCTTCATAATGTTATGAAGATGCGTTGGAATTGCTATGCTAGTTTTCTCTGGCATTTGGTGTCCCTTGCAGTGCTATTGCACAAGGTTCTGAAACTGCTTACGGAGTCTTATCAACAATCTTGGACATTTGATACAATCCAGTCTCCGTTTGGTTCACCATCAAGCTGGTAACTTCCTTTGGTTGCCTTGCCCAATTTTCATTTGATTATAGTTGAAAAGGAAAAGTGGTCTCAGAGCAAGAACAATAGCCACTCAATGAGGTCTTTCAGTGACTCTGTTACACAGAAGGTTACATCCCATACTGATACCGTGGATGTCTCCATACTGTATTTTTACTGGGCGAGTGTTCTTTTTCCCCCACCCAAAGAAATAAAAATAGCTTCTTCTTTACCTCTTTTATTAGATGCACAGTTTTTCTCTTTTTTTGCCCAGATGGTTGCTCAAAAACGTTATACCCCGGATTGCAAACAAACGTCATTCCACATTTGTGAATGACAAGATTGTAGGAAAGAAGAATCACAAGACGATGGCATCTTCGTTAAATTATGGAAATCATGATGAGATTCATAAAAAATTCAAATAATTTTGATATGTTTGACATGCATTGAGCAGAGTAAGATGCAGCTTCACTCAAATCTCTTCATGCATCTCTGAAGTCTCTGGACCAAAAACTGTAGTTCTCACGTTCGCCGTTATATCTTTTGCTTTATTTTCCTCTCTTGCTGATGGATGAAAGGCTTATTTATTAAAACATAGTACAACTCTAGAGTTAAGTAAAGGATTGTGATGTGTTAAGTAATCTTATTCAATTCTTCCATATCTGATGGTGTGCCGCCTGAGCCATAATTGATACATCACAGTATTAAACGAATCAAACGGCCAAGGTGACTCGTTCCACACAAAATGCTTGCTCGCAACCACACCTAATTCTCTCATATGCTCGTACCTCTCCCTCCACGTTGTATCTAACACGTGTTTCAGCTCTTTCACTCCTCCACTTCTCACGAACAGCGCCATCTCCTGCCACCTTAGCACGTCCATAAACGGCAGGTCGTTCACCGGAGTATCAGTGATCACCACAGGCACACATCCAAAACGCAATGCATATCCTATCCACGAAACGTCGCCGTTTCCGTACTCGAACAGACAAAATTTACTGCCCGCCAATCTCTCCGCATAAGTAGACGAATCCGACGGCTCCGATTCGATCAAGAACTCGGGATCATTGATCAACTCGTTGACTAAACTTGACGACTTTATACCACCGTGCCTGACATAAACCAGAAATGCCGCCGTTCTGTTCGGCGGCGCGTACGGAACCTCAGCAGGACTCGAGAGTGGTGGTAGGGTCACGTCCTTGTGTGGGACAAAGTCGTTTTTGTTTCGTGTGGGACAGCATGAGACTTGAACTGAGTTCTTCTTCAACTCCACAATGTTTCTGTCCGATTCGAGCCTGATTCCGGAACAGGACAAGTAGAAGTGGTCAGCACCCAGGGTGCGGTCCCAGTAAGGAAGCTCCATTCGCAGGCTTCCTATGAAACGCGCGAGCGAGCGAGTGGAGAGATCAGGGGAAAAAGGAACGAAGAAAAGGTCTGCTTCCTCGGCGTTTTGGGTCACAAAGGGGCTGTTTTGAAGTGAAGTGTAGAACAGGGATTCAGCTGGGGTTGGAAAGTTTAATTCTTTGATTGGGTTGTAGATGAATATTCTGAAATTCTGAACCATTTTTTTATAATTTGGGATTGTGGTGGGTGAGAGGTACGGGGAGGTAGAGCGAGGGAGGGGTTCGGATTGTGCTGCTAAAAGGGAGACCAAAAGAGAGAAACCAAGAAATACAGAGAGGAAGGACATGGTCATGTGGTGTAGTCCAAAAGAACTAACCTTAAATTGTGAAGGATTTAAGGAAAGGAACTTGTTTTGAGAGGTTAAAGATGAACAGAAACATCAGCTTCTCTGATGATTCGTTGACCAAACCTTAGAATACAAGCTTTCTTGAGCTTTTGTGAAGATTTCCGAAATTTTATATTGATAGCCAGCTAGCTAAGTTGTCTGGTTGATCATGTAATATATTCTTCACTCTAATTATCCGCGTAAATCTTTTCTTTCTTTTTTTTTTTTATCTTTTTCCTCAAGGAATTTTGAGAATACTTTAGATTGCCAATTAATAATTATATAATTAAATGCTATTCGAATCTCAACTTGTCTGGGTGGTGTAGTTGGTTATCACGCTAGTCTCACACACTAGAGGTCCCCGGTTCGAACCCGGGCTCAGACATCCCTCACTTAAATTTTGCATTCCATTTTGGTCTTGAATCTTGATCAGCTTCCACTTCGAAACCTTCCATTTCACAACAAACATATCTGGTCTGGGCCATTTGTTGGGCTACCTTTAGCCCAATATTATCCTGAATATTAGAAAGAGTCAATGATTACGCATATGTCAATGTCATTCACGTGATCACCGTTGGAAAGTGAATGAAGCCTTGCTGGTAAGGTAAAAAAAAAAA
>QAOA01000580.1:858479-1033111 GCA_003255065.1 Cercis canadensis | reverse complement strand
AACTTGTTATGAGTATTGTATATTATTATACATTATTATTCATGAAATATGATATATTTCATTTGAAATTTAGGATAAAAATGTTGATCTTCATTTATCATAATGGTCGAGTATATAAGGGAGAACAAGGAATTACATATGAAAGTGCGAATCCTGTATGCATGATGTTGAAGCGTGAAGTTAGACTATATAGTCTTAAGGAGCTGATACAGCGAAAATTATGTCTTAATCCTAATAAAGTGATCAAGAACATCAAATATAGATTTCCAATGTCAGCTAACCCCTTATATTATGGTGTACTTGATCTCATGGGTGATAAGGATGTAATATGCATGTATGAAAGTCACAAACAGCATGCTAATCTCGGAGCAATGGAGCTTTTTATTGAGACTAAAATCAGGCAACATGATGGCAGTAATTTTCAGATCGATGAAGCTGATGTTGGTGGGCCAAGTTCAATACCTTGTTCAGTTCAAGTGCATAGTCAAACAGGAGTAGAAACTGACAATTGTTATCGGCCACATGTTGACTTGGCTGGATTACAATCTGGCATGCTTAGTTCGAGTCAAAATATTCATCCGACGGAAAGTCATGACTATAGTTGTGATGAACAGTGGTTCAATTCAGAGATTGGACAGTGGAGAGGCATTGAAGAACATGAAACAAATCTGGATCTAGTAGTAGACGAAGGCGAACAAGTAAGTGGTGATCCTTTAATTACATCAAGTGATGATGAAGATGTTATGTTAGAACAAGATAAAGTATGCAGTGATGAAGAAAATGAAGCTAGTTTGGATTTAAATGTACAACCATTGGGATATGAATCCGGTGGTCCGATACCAGAAATGGTACAACCATTGCAGTACAGTGAACCTTTGCCGATTTATTCAGAAGTTAACTGGGATGTCATGCAAATTAGAGATGACACTGAGATATCAGGTGAACATGGAGAGTGGGAAAGAGGTCGAGAATTGTCAATTGGGCAACACTTCTCAACAAAAAATGATGTTCAACTTGCTGTGAAAGAATATTCAATGCAGGTGCACCAGTCATTTGTTGTGAAAGAGTCGCATTTAACAGCATGGAATGTTGAGTGTCCAAACAAAGCTACTAGTTGTAATTGGAGGGTTCGAGCATGTCAAAGGAGTAAGAGCGGATTATGGGAGATCAGAAAGTATAACGGTCCTCATACTTGTACAAATGCCATGATAACGCAAGATCACAAGAAGTTAGATATTTATGTGATTGCGTCGAGCATTCATGGGATGGTTGAGGAGAATCCTGATGTATCAATTAAGTTGATACATGAGCGAATATTGGCAGAATATGGCTACCGAGCATCGTACAGGAAAGCATGGTTAGCAAAACAGAAGTGTATTGAAAAATTATTTGGCAATTGGAAAGAGAGTTATAATCTTTTACCGAGATGGATGGCAGCAATGCGGGTGACAAATCCTGAAACTGTTGTTCAGTGGTTGTTAGATAATAATGAGGCCAGAAGTCATTCAAATGTTCAAGAGATGTTGTTTCGCCGTGTTTTTTGGACATTTCAAGCCTGTGTTGATGCATTTCCTTTTTGTAAGCCTGTGATTCAGGTAGATAGAACTTTCTTGAGTGGCAAATATCGCGGTACACTGCTGATTGCTTCAACACAATATGGCGACAGGTCACCATTACCTCTTGCATTTGCTATTGTCGAAGGCGAAGTTAAAGATGCATGGACATAGTTTTTGACCTTAGTGCGTAAGCACGTTGTTCGAGAACAACAGAATTTGGCGATAATTTCTGATCATCATGTAAGTATACTATCTTCAATTGCAGATGCTAGTGTGGGTTGGAGTCCTCCACTTGCGCACAATTTCTTCTGCTTGCGACATGTCGTCAGCAACTGGAATACACATTTC
This sequence comes from Cercis canadensis, assembly GCA_003255065.1. Lineage (NCBI taxonomy): Eukaryota > Viridiplantae > Streptophyta > Magnoliopsida > Fabales > Fabaceae > Cercis > Cercis canadensis. The sequence goes on along the minus strand of QAOA01000580.1, from coordinate 1,031,207 downwards.
AAAAATAAAGCCATAAAGACGAAGATATACGCTGCAGGTATGCCTAAATTTTCATGAATATATTTATCATTAGCAAAACAATATATTTAGTTTACTTACGAGTCAATCCTAATATTAAATGTCATGACTCAATTTTACAGGTAGTCAATTTGAAACCATTAAATTTAAAGAGCTTATGAGAGATATTCAAAATCGATGCGAAGATAATCAAGCATGAAATTATGTAAAAAATTTGGATGAGAGGAAATGGACCTTGCAAGGAGATACTGAGGGGAGACGTTACAGTATGATGACTACTAATTTAGCTGAGAACATTGATGACACATTAAATGGTGTTCGCAACATGCCGATTACAGCCCTAGTTAGAGCGACAAATTACAAGTTGAATGTCATTTTTACTAAAAAACGGGACGAAGCTGGTAATATGAAAGCTGCTGGACAACGGTGGACCGAATATGCAATGACTAAAATGCGGGATAACACACGAGAGACGTCATCACATAAACCTCGCTTGTTTAATAGGGACACCGGTTTATTTGAGGTAGAGGAGATGTATAATATGAGAACCAGGACTGCTGGACGGACGTTTATTGTCAATCTGAATGAGGGGAGGTGTAGTTGCGATAAATTTAAAGCCCTACATTTGCCATGCTCGCATGCAATATCTGCTTGTGCATTTGCTTCGCTCAATGAATGAAATTATGTGGATCCAGTTTACTCAATTGACAATTTAGTCAAAGCATATCGTAGTCAATTTAAGCCAATCGGTGGATCGGAATACTGGCCAGAGATCCCGAGAATAAATATAAGCCTCAACCCCACGATGCTTAAGAAGAAAGGTCATCCTGTTATAAATCGTATTCGAAATGAAATGGATTGGCGAGATTCTAACAGAACACGAACAATCATTAAGTGCAGTATTTGTCGTCAAGAAGGGCATAATAGACGAAATTGTCAATTTAGAAGGATGTCTGATCCATGACTGATTATAATTACCTGGTGTATAACATTTTATTATTTTGATGTTATTTTTATCCCTGCTTTTGTTATTTGTATCCAGTAGATTTGATTACTGAGACATAATGCTTAATTATATATCGATTTGATTTTAATTTTATAATGGTTTGCATATGCATCAATTTGATAATGACATGTTTGAGGTAAATGAAAAATAAATTATAATATATCTGCCCAACAGTCTACTACATCATATGAACTACAAATGAGTCTATTACGTGGGTACACAAACAACATAAAAATAAATTACAATAAAGTTATGTGTACACAAATAACATAAAATTAACGTCTATTATGTGGATACAAATGTCCTACAGTTCCACATCTAAGAGCTCTTCTAATACGTGGTGGCAATTCTTCCTCGCCAGGTTGACTGATCGGTGCTGGTGTGTCATCATCCATGTCCCCTGATTCAAAGAGTCTTGTCCTAGTCATCGTCGTCGGATCATAAGGCGCACGTGCTATTAGAGGAGTCATCGTGAGATTGGTCCATTCATCGGGTAAATGAGCCTGTGAATACGGGTCTGCATATGCGTCAATCGCTGATGGAGGAGCACGAGAATCAACGCCAAACCAATTATATACAGGAGATGATGCCGCATCATATGCATGTGGCATCATATCAAAAAAGCTCTGATCATGTGTAAGTGGTACTGGATTTGGCAGATACAGCACGTCCATTGAAGTAGTCAGATCATCTAACAGAGGACTAGATTGTGATGAACTCTGGGATCTTGAACTCGAACACTGCTCAGCCCTGGTGTCTGGTGTGGCAGACTGTCGTCAGGATGACCTTGCTCGTGACTCAGATGCCCCAGATGCATTCCTAACTAATTCGGCCAGGTCGGGGGCCGTTTGTGGTTGCGGCATCACTGGTGGCAATTGCCCAAACTCCACAAAGACTCCGGTTAGGCGCGTGACAAATTCTTGATATCTCTCATTTGATAGACTAGCAGCCTGGTAAGGCCACTCCGCCTGAGGTGTCCAACCCTGCTGAGGCCCTCCCTGTTGAGGTCTAGGATGTTGATGAGGAGTATGCTGAGTCCCCCAACCCTGCTGAGTCCCCCAACCCTGCTCAGTTTGAGGATGAGAATGGACCTGCGCTGTAATTAGTTACAGATCAGTACTTCTTCAATAAAAAAATATAGTAATTTATAATGAAAATATAAACAAACAAAGTAACCATAATAAACTAACCTTTCTAGCAGCTATGGCATTTTCAGGTCTTATCCACCGGCGCGTTATACGTAAGTATCATCCTATATAATCGGGATGCACACCAAATGGCTCGTCTAAATTAATAACCCGTACACTTCGATCATCCCACACGCCATTGTGGTGAACATGGTGCAACGACCACAACGTCGTCTCTTTCCCTCTCATGTTGATATTGTGTAACTGTGTATCATAAATAGTTATCTCTCGTGGAATGTGCTGTCTACTCCCAAATTGGCGCACAACCCGATCTGGATTATGGTGTTCCACGATATAATAACATATCAATGGCACCTTAGCAGCCCAAATCGCATGCCCTCTAGCACAATAATCGGGCAACAGTGTCATCAATGCATACTATATGGCTGTCACACAATCTGTTAACATCAAATATCAATAAGTGTATTAATATTTCATACAAAAAACTCAAGTAATAAATAACTTAAATTAGTTATCAGTAATAAGTATTCTTACATCATCAGGGCCAAGTAGATCAAAGGTCCATCTATACCCCTTTTGGTCTGACTCATCGGCAATATGGGTCCAATCTAAAGGGGCTTTCCACCTAACATGTTTTCAATATTACACTATAATTAATTACGTCTATTACAATAAAAAAAATTGCATAATTAATTATGTCTATTATAGCTAAATTATCAGAATATAATAAAGCTAAATTGTAAATAACTTGAAAATTTATTTACTGTACTGACCTACTCGCAAGCGGCCCAGTGAGCTCACGATCCAGTCACCTCGGAGCTATGCATGGAAATCTCTCCCACGCCCAACACTGGATCAAAAAACAGCAACCTGGAAAATTGTCAGCTTCCTCCAGAGAAGCCTTACAGAGACTCCTATAAACATGGGCAAGACAAGCTGATCCCCAACTAAATCCCCTAGCTTCCTCCCAATTTTCCAACAACTTTAAATACATCACATGTACATAATTTCTGATTCGATCAGACATGAGCCACATCCCAATTAGACGTAGTATATATGCTCTAGCGTATTTCTGTACTACGTCATCTGTCGTATCATCTGGGCATTGACCAAATGTCTGTGCAAGTCAGCTCAACTTCAGCCTACCTCCGGCTAAAGCCGAATGCGATGGGGTGATGCCTAGTAATTCGCGACAAAGATCATTCCATGCGTAATCGGTGTATTCTGTTACTGCATCGCCATCAACAGGCAGACCAAGTAACACCTCCACATCTTGCAAGGTGATAGTGCATTCACCGCAGGGCATGTGAAATGTATGTGTCTCTGGCCTCCACCGTTCAGCTAATGCAGATATTAATTGCACATCTATTACTGTGGGTTCTATTTCTGCAACCCCACCAAAATCTGTCATTGTCACGTATTCCATAACTCTTGCATTAGGTTTACGTATTCTATTATGAGATCGAGGACGCACAACAATATCAACCTGTTTCAGTTATTACTTCAAAAATTATAACGTTTTACAAATAAAATTACAATAATATATATATACAAAACTTTAAAATATTTCATACAAATATTTATAAATTACTTACTCCAGTATTCCACACTTTCGTCGAAATGTGATTTCTTTGTTCAGTCAATAGAGTGAGGTCTACTGGTCCTGGTACTACATTTTGATCCGCCATGATAGTCAAAATAAATTTAAGTTCAGCTCAAAATTATAAGAACAACAACCTTGTTGGTGGATACAGTCTCCCAAAGTAACAAAATAAATTAAATTCTACTCCAAGAGCAAAAGGAAAAATATGAGAAGAAGTAAAGAAACAAAGAAGCAAGAAGAAAAGCAAAACACCAGAGAAGCAATGAAGCTACGGAGCAAAGAAGCAAAATGAACAAAGGAGAAGTGAGAAGGGAGGGGCGGACGAGCAGAGGAAGAAGGAAATGTTGCCCAAAAAAAGGCATGCAACAGAGCCCAGCGTGTCACCCATTGATTCGGCCATAAATCGGTTCGTTGGGGAGTCGACACGTGGCGACGCAGGGGCTGAAGGATGACCGGTCACACACGCAAGCTCTGCCAGCACTGCCACATGGGACAAGAAGGGACACGCCGCCCAAGGGGTGGCACATTCCTTTGGGACGCGCCGTGGGTCCCCTGGCGTGTCCGGTGGGGCCCACGCCGTCCAGCAACTTTTTTTTTTNGCTTTTTTTTTTAATTTTTATTTTTCTAAAACTATAATATTTCGGTATATAAGTTTCAGTCTACTATAACTACGTAAATAACTTTAAAAAGAGTAATTACTAGGTCAAAGACCCCATGTTATCATAGGAAAATAATTTGCTTCCCTTGAGCAGTTGTAGCCACTAGCCACACATCACACACGTGTCTTCACCATTGTTTGCCTCTGGGAGTCTCGGACCCACCCGTGTGACACGGATCTACGATCTACTTCAGTCAATGTTAATGTTTTTGTCTTGTCGTGTTCTCCACTTTATCTGTATATGCAATCTGTTGCTTCCCAGATCCCAATTCCCTCCTTTCTCTTTCTTCTACTCGTTTTCACTGTTTTTCTTTCTTTTAATTTTAAATTGGTAAACACTAAGATACCCACTAATTGAGTTGTATTATCCTCCCTTAATTAGAGCATTTTGTTATAACTCATGTTTAAAATTGATGTCATTGTAAAAATTTTGAATAATTGAATCATTTAATCTATTTTTTGTTATAAAATACTCAATTTATATTAAAATAATTAATTTATTATAAAATTTATAAACGGCACTATATAAAAAAATATGTAAAATAAAATTTTTTATGCAATTAAATTTTATTAATTATTTTAGAATTTAATAAGAATTAATTAATTTTTTAAAATATTTTCACTAATACTAAATTCTTATACCCCAATTAAAGGTAAATAAGGCTCCCTGTAGCTAGTAGCTTAGTGGTTCCCTTTTAAATTACAGTCTATTAGACCATTTGATATATGGCCCACCGCATGACGGAAGAGTAGAAGAGGACAATTAGAACTCTTCTTCCACTGTTTGGGAGATGTTTTAAACAGAGAGACACTACAGTCACCAAGGTAACAACTTTTTCATTCAGAATTCATAATGGGGTATATATAACTTTTCTTCTATGGTTGGTTCTTTCACCATAATAATAGAAAAAAGCAGCATACCACACGTAAAGTTAAGAAAAAGCAGGTTTGTTTGATATTTTTCAGTATTTATGTCATATCTAATATCACATATATATAATTAATTTATAAATAATATATATATAAATTAATTATTTTTAAATTTGTTTAAAAAAATAAAATAAATTATATTTTATATTCACTAAAATATAAAAATTACGAATATTTATTATGTTAGTGTGATATAATTATAATATACTCATATAATATTATAAAATGTTCAAAAAAAAAAAAATGAGATAATAAAGTAGTTATAAGAGAAGTTTGGTGATGAACACGAATATACGATATCATTTAAATACATTTTATAATGATGTAATAATTATTTTATTAAATTTAAACCAACTTTTGTGATAAATAATAAAATTAAAATCTCATAAAGAATAACTATTTTGAAAGTCACTAAGTTAATAAATAAGAATTTAACTAAAAGAGTATCAACAGAAATTGAAATAGCAGCTAAAAATGAAGTGGTATTCAATTTCATACCACAAGTTAAGTGAAATAATTTATATCGTTATCTTATTTAATAAACATGTGAGATTTTAATAGTTAATCATAGTGATAATATCATTTATAGCAATGAAAAAGTGGTATAACCTTTTTGCCATTGCTGTCGGGAAAGAGCATTTCTTTCCCATGTCCCGATCGTCACCTCAGCAGCCACCAATCAATTTCCAGAAGACGAAATTCTCGAAAAGCCCTTGAAGGATACAAACGTGGCGCTCTTTTGATTGGCGTAAGATATAACTGCCCTGTTCCTGTATGTGCCTCAAAGAGGTCCTTGTCGTAGGATTTTTTCATACCACTACCGCCTGAACTATAGAGGCTCAGGCTCATATCACAACACAACTCCCTCTCTCGCTGTCCTATTTTATCCTTGGCCGCGGCGCCTCCACTCCCCACTCTAATTAATTCTTAATTTCTTATAAATAAATACCTTGTTCCCCAAACCCCAAGTCCTCCCACTCCCACACAAGACGCTCAACTACACTGCGTTGGTCATGGACGCCATAGATCCTTCTCGAGCTTTCCTCAAGGACGTTAAGCGTCTCATCATCAAGGTTCGCTTCCTTTCCGTTTCCTTCTTCTTATTTACTTTTCCAAATGTGTTTTTGCTTTTTGTATTCAAAGGGAATGCTGCTTATTTTTTCAATCCAAATTAAAAAGGCATTGCTGGACGAGTTTGAAGTAATTGCATTGCTTTTATTGGTTCGTTTTGTATGGTTTTGCTGCAATTTTTTTTTTAAAATATGTTTATCAATGACAACATTAACAATTGCTAGTTCAGAGTTTCCTGCTGTTTGGTCATTTGGCGCAAAATGAATTATCTGAAGATGGTGATGGGTGGTTTCTGTAATTATGGTTTACTGGTTGCTTGATGCACATGCCAATGTTGCTTTTTTTTTTTTTNTGCCAATGTTGTTTTTTTTTTTTTTTTTAAAAGGTTGGGACTGCTGTTGTGACCCGTCAAGATGGAAGATTGGCTCTTGGAAGATTAGGGGCGGTCTGTGAGCAAGTGAGTTGATATTATGTCGCCCATATATTTTTTTTTAATTGTTCGTGTTTTATGGTTTATTTTAACATTGAATTGTGGAAGCAATGCAGATTAAGGAGCTGAATTCTCTAGGATATGAGATTATTTTGGTGTCATCTGGTGCTGTTGGTCTTGGTCGCCAAAGGCTCAGATACAGGAAATTAGTTAACAGCAGGTTAGATGTTATTCCTGATTGCACACATTAAATCCATTGAATTCTAGAAATAAAGGTAGAACACATTTTTTCCCCTTTATAAGCTAGTTAAAATATTTATTTACTTGGGTCTTCCATGTACTGTTGCAGCTTCGCTGATCTACAAAAGCCACAAGTTGAACTTGATGGGAAGGCATGTGCAGCTGTTGGACAAAATAGTCTTATGGCTCTTTATGATACTTTGTTCAGTCAGGTATTTGGCTTTTTAATGCCATTCACATCATGCATGACATTTTCAGCTATCCGTTGTTTTCAGTACAGTTGATATTTGATGTGTTACTGTTTGCTTCTACCCTCACTGCAGCTGGATGTGACATCTGCTCAGATTCTTGTGACGGACAATGACTTTAGAGATAAAAATTTTAGAAACCAACTTACTGAAACATTGCAGTCATTGTTAGCACTAAAAGTTATTCCCATATTTAACGAGAACGATGCAGTCAGTACCAGGAGAGCTCCTTATGAGGTTTGTAACTCTTTGCTTTTTCTATTTTTCAACATACCTGAACTAAATCCTGGCTCCAAATTACTTAAAGCTTTGCTCCTTTTCATAGTACTATTGCCAACGACTAAAAATATATTCTTTGTATGTGATATGATCTAGGCTTGAGCTAACGAGAACTCAAAGCCAGAATTAACTCTGTTTTCCTTTTCTGAATTTGCTTAAATATATGTGCTAAATATTGATAATGCCTGTATTCATGGTATTATCTAGATTGATGAATATGTGGTAAAGTTTTAAATGATATTCTCTCCACAAGCCTATTGACTTGTTGTCTGTGGCTGGGGGGGTTTGGTCTTTTGGTAGTTGGTTTGGAGGTTGTGTTTCCTGTAATGCAGTTCAACATTCGTTTCTCAAATTGAGTGTAGAACTTGTGTCTTTTCAGTTTAAATGCTGAGTTTGGATTATGCTTCATAGACTTTGTGATTAATGCTTCCTGTTCTTAACTATTTAACTACTTAATGTCTCACCAACTCATTTGTTTGCAGGATTCTTCTGGTATATTTTGGGACAATGACAGTTTATCAGCTTTATTGGCATTGGAGTTGAAAGCCGATCTTCTAGTTCTGTTGAGTGATGTAGAGGGTCTTTACAGTGGTCCTCCAAGTGATCCGCAGTCAAAGCTTATTCTTACATACATTGAGGAAAAGCATCAGAAGGAAATTACTTTTGGAGACAAGTCTAGGGTGGGAAGAGGTGGAATGACCGCCAAAGTAAAAGCTGCTGTTAATGCAGCTAAAGCTGGTATTCCTGTTATTATTACCAGGTACACTATCGTACTATATTATCTGATTCAGTGTAGAGAAATATTAAAACAGAGAATTGCTATTTTATTTTTATATTCTTCAATCTTCTAAATTATCATTGTTGAAGCCATATTTGTTTTCCCTCTTTAGGATTTTTATTAAATCATTTTTCATCTGTGCCATTTTCATTTAGAATATGTTATTTGAAAGTGTTAGACCGTAACATGTGAACACAGTAAATTTCTTTTTCACCAGACCATGAGCAATTTTTTTTAAAAAAGGAAAGGGTAAACAATAAGGTGTTGTCAGTTTAATCAGCTTGCAGTTATCTATTATTTTAACCTCTATTTTCCACTTTGCATGTCTTCTTGTGCCAATGTGTATCATCTATGCCAGTTGGATTTTTTTTTTTTTTGCTTCTGCCACTTTTCTTCTTGATCCTTTTTCAGTGGTTATGCTGAAAATATCATTAAAGTCCTCCAAGGACAACGCATTGGAACCCTCTTCCATCAAGATGCACAACTTTGGGCCCCGGTAAAAGAGGTTGATGCATGTGAGATGGCAGTTGCTGCTAGGAACTGTTCCAGACGGCTTCAGGTATCTTTTCTATCCTTGCAATTCATATTAACAAAATTTAGCATCTTTATGATGGCAGCATGATGGATGATAAAAATTTCTGAGTAGTTGGCTTACAGATTCTAGTTCAACTTTCTGAGCAGGCCTTGTCTTCAGAAGAGAGGAAACAAATTTTGCTAAATATAGCTGATGCCCTGGAAGCAAATGAACAGAAGATCAGGGTTGAAAATGAAGTTGATGTTGCTGCTGCACAACAAGCGGGATATGAAAAATCCTTGGTTTCTAGATTAGTTTTAAAGCCCGGGAAGGCAAGACAATTCAGCTTTATAAGGATTTGTTTCAATTCTAACAAACTGTAGGAAACTGTTTGAATTTCAACAAACTGCAAGCATTTCTAATAATAGACAATGATGACTGACAGATTGCTAGCCTTGCAAACAACATGCGTATGATTGCAAACATGGAAGATCCAATTGGCCGAGTATTAACACGAACTGAGGTAAAGGAAAGATGATCGTAGCAATCTATATTCTGGGTCACGGTAGTTTAAGACATCAGTTGCCGAGGCCCCTGACCACAGAGGATGAACTTGCCTTCTACTGATAGTACTAGTTACAGATTCTAGTACACCTTCCTCCTAAATGAGAAGCAAAAGTTTTATCTTACTTTTTGCTATTTTTTTAGGCAATTCTCCAAAGTTAGTGAGTGTAATTGTTGCTTGGTCGTAAGTACGCCACTAATAATTATTTTGAACAAATTTTGGATGCTTCCTCTTGATTGCACTTAACTTTTTTGTGATAATTATTTAGCCATGATGTTTGACGGCTACCCTTTTTATCCAGCTTGCAGATGGGCTTGTTTTAGAGAAAACATCATCTCCTTTAGGAGTCCTCTTGATCATTTTTGAGTCTCGCCCTGATGCACTAGTACAGGTAGATTAAACACTTTCCATCTTTTCCTCTTTCTCTTCTAGTTAAACCTAATTAATTATCCCCCCAAAAGAAATACACTCTCTTCATTTACTTTTCACTTTGTGCCATTTGTATTCATTTGTCTAGTTAATTGAGAGTGTTCAGATATCGATAAGCTACATGCTTTTTTCTTCTTAATAACTTCTAATTATCTTGCAGTTTATAGAAAATACTAGAAATTGAAGTTTTTAGCAAATATAACTATTTTCAATGCAAGTTAAATGCAACTTTTAAAAAAATGCAAAAAGTCTTTGTTTTATACCACTGATGATGGTGTTTCTTTATGCCAATGTATTGGGAGCATTGTAATTTTTATTTATATCTCATATTATTTTGTTCCGATACTCGAATGGCCTTTAGTTTTTGTACTTATGCTTCTTCTTTTTTCTTTTTCTTTTTCTGTTTTCTTTCTGATTATATGTAAGTTTCCTTTTTAAGTTTTTAACCTATAAAAACAGAATGGATCTTTCTATTAGCAATGGATCTGTTACATTGTGCCCAAGTTAATGCATCCTGGCATTTATACTTAAATCCTTTGAAGCAGTTTTTTTTTAATTATTAAAATAAATCTTGTTTTCTTTTCTCTTTATAGTTGTACCTCTTTCAGTTGGCTATCTAGACTTGTTTGGGCCAAGCATAATTTATTTTACATGTTAAGTTTCTCACCAGGCCTTTCTCTAAAATAATAGCATAAATTCATTCTTCTTGTTAACTGATATCTGAATTTAATACTTTCATCTGTCATTCTAACCGTTGGCTTCATATGATCTGAACAGATAGCTTCATTGGCAATCCGTAGTGGGAATGGCCTTCTCTTGAAAGGAGGCAAGGAGGCTAACCGATCAAATGCAATTTTGCACAAAGTTTGGTTTCTAATAAAATAATAGTTTATGAAGAATTTTCTGTTTAAATTTTATTTGTTTGGTAGGCTTATTAATAGACATCTTATGAGTAACCCTCTGCCCCTGAAATTCCAGGTAATTACTGAAGCCATACCAGATAATGTTGGCGGAAAACTTATTGGACTTGTGACCTCAAGAGCAGAAATTCCTGAGCTGCTTAAGGTGGGTAGAGCAGTAGACTTGATAACAAATTTATGAACTTGTTCACCTTGAAGATTGGTATCTTAAGTGCAAGTTGGAATCTGCATTCTATTTATCTTTCAGCTGGATAATGTTATTGATCTGGTGATTCCAAGAGGAAGCAACAAGCTCGTCTCTCAGATCAAGAGTTCCACTAAAATTCCTGTTCTGGGTCATGCTGGTAAGACATTATTCTTTTCCTCATGTATAGTCTTGAAGCAGTGCTTGATATTGAGTGGTAAATCCTTCCTCAGATAAATTTGGTTGTGGCAATCGATAGTAATGCTACCTTATTGCTAACCCAGATGGAATTTGCCACGTCTATGTTGATAAGTCTGCTAAAATGGATATGGCAAGGCGGATTGTACGGGATGCGAAGATAGATTATCCAGCTGGCTGTAATGCCATGGTAATCCATATGTACTGAAAGCTTAGAAATACCAGCAATTTTACTTTGCTCACTAGTTACTGCAATGAATAACTTTTTCTGTCTTTTGAATTTCAACTTTTAGGAAACACTTCTTGTTCACAAGGATGTGGTGGAGAAAGGTTGGCTCATTGATATGATTGCTGACCTACGGACTGAAGGTATGGATTTCTGTCAAAATGTTGCTCTTGTTCTAGATTTCCTATCAACAGCTTGTTTTTCTGTATGCTTTTCTGATTTATAAATGCTGTCCAACAAGAGGTTTTTCTTGTATAAGTTTTGCCTTAGTCTGGAATTTTACTGAAGATATTCCATTGGAAATACTATGTTTTTTTGTTTTAGTCATTGGGTTTTTGCACACGAAATATATGGTTTGTGTAAGGAAACTAAGCATTTCTACAGTGGGCCAAAGTAAGTGTATCTTTCAATTTGGTGCTTTTGGCCAATTGTTGGCACAGAATTAGATGAACGTTGCTGTGAGTATAGTAGTATACTTTGCAAACTCTAAACCTCTGGCAATTTAAGCATGTACTGATGTGATGTGTGACAAGGAAATGGTTACATTCCTTAAACTTCTAATTTTAAAATTATGATTTATTAAAAACATCCATTTATGAGGAAAAATTACCAAGGGTGTTTCTGGTTAAGCATTTTGGTGGTTGTCTCAAGACCCTAATATCGCTCAAGGAACGTTTTACTACTTAGACTAGATATGAAATGCATACTAGAAAACTATCTAATTTTTGTACCATGAATAAATAAAGAACTCCATAGTGTTTCTTCTTGAGTTCTATTCAACAGCTTCAGTTCAGAAGACAAACATCAAAGAAGCTTGATAAATATGATGCTAATGCTTCATCCTAGGTCATTTAAAACATGCTAACAGTTGCATTTAAAATGCCCGGCATTCTTAGTCCAAGTGATTTTGGGGACAAAGTCAACTCCTAAAGAGAAGCAGATTTGATTATCTGCTCTGTTTGACAGTTTGGAGTTTCTTTGCTGTTTCCTTGCTAAAATGAGCATTCCTGTTTGGACAATTCAAACTTCAAAGTTTCAGACATGAAAGATATTAGTGATATTGAATTCTAAACATTATTCAAGACTTCAAAAATTTAAGCAATGTTGATTTATTATAGCATTTCAGAAATTTCCAGTATTTTAAATAAAGTTGTAAGCTGATTAAAAAAATTTGAGGCATTTCCAAGGTTTAGATTGCAGTTCTCTTTTGAGAAGACTTCAGTTTTTATCCTTGCTATTCTGGTGAATTGTCCAATCAGTATCATTTTCTTGTTATAGATCAATCTTATCTAGGAGTCAGTTGAATTTCCATACCAAATATTATAGAAATGTATCTTGTGATGAGTGACATTAGGTTTCTGGAATAGCTGAAGAATGTAAATTTTATGCAGATGTTACTTTATATGGAGGCCCCAAAGCAAGTTCCTTGTTGAATATTCCACAGGCACGTTCATTTCATCACGAGTACGGTTCGTTGGCTTGCACTGTTGAAGTTGTGGATGATGTGTATGCAGCTATTGATCATATAAATAATCATGGAAGGCATGTACTGTTTCTTCTTAATGATAAACATGTTCAAACTTATTTTCCATTTTGTTCATCTTAGCTTTCCTCTGCGCCATTTCAACTGACATCTATGGTAGTGCAGTGGGTTTAAATAGAAATGCATCATATTTTTTCCTTCTTTGGTGGCAGTGCACATACTGATTGCATCATTGCAGAAGATCATGAAGTTGCTGATGTGTTTCTCCGCCAAGTGGACAGGTATCATTTGACCTATCAAGTATATTTCTCCTTTGTTTTCTTGTCTATTAGGGGGAAAAAATCAGTTAGTTCTATGCTTTTTAACATTTTATTCTTTTTCTTGATCTAGTTGATGGTCTTTGATAGAGTTATATTCTAGACTCTAAGTAATCAAACCTCCTCCTTTTAAATGATTGATTGCTTTGCTAGACATTAAACACACTGTGCAATGTAGTTATGTAAAATGTATGCAATAATGTTGGCAGTGCTGCTGTTTTTCACAATGCAAGCTCAAGATTCTGTGATGGGGCACGATTTGGACTTGGTGCAGAGGTAATGATGTAATTTGCATTTTCTTGATCGATATACTCTTGTAAGGTTGTTTGATTTAATTCATGGTTTCCTTGTGGCTTAATAGGTTGGAATAAGTACAAGCAGGATCCATGCTCGGGGTCCAGTGGGAGTTGAAGGATTGTTAACAACCAGATGGTATGAATTGATGATCATTATAATTTTTTTATATATAATCAGCAACCTCCTTGTGTCTTATAAATAGCCAGCATTTAGAGTAGCTTATAAACTATCATAACTAGTAAATATGTTTTAATGAATGTATTTCATTAGGTTATTCTACACCACAATTCTAATCCATGTGTAAATCCCGTCTCAGATTTATACCTGCTCTTGCATATTAAAACAATAACAGTGTCATTATGATTCCACAAAGATAGATGAAGTAACCTATGTTTTTGACCTTTTTTTTTCTCCTGCCATTTGCGTGTACAGGATTCTTAGAGGAAGTGGACAAGTAGTAGATGGTGATAAAGGAGTTACTTACACCCACAAAGAGCTTGCTATTTGAGTTACACGTCTAAGGAAGGGGAAGAAGACTGGTCTGAGTTTTTTTTTTTTTTTTTTTTTTTTTTTNTTTTTTTTTTTTTTTTTCTGTTTTATCTCCTGTCATGAATTTTTTTTTTCCTCCTTCTTTTGTGGCGTATTTGGGCGGGGAAAATTGGGAGCGGGGGTAATCGTGTTATCATCTCCTATCTGCTACTTTCTTTCCCTTTCATGGTGTTGTTAGTTTATGAATAATCTTAAGCGATATCAATAAATAAGGTCCTGTTTCTTAACGTATTTATCATTTATTACAATTTTGTTAGAGTCAACATATGATCAGCTTTATTTTCCTACGTCGCAGAAGTTAAATAGTAAATTCCCAACTAAATAAGAATGTTCAAGTTCTCCTTTATCGCAAGAGATTTAAAAACTGACTACACGGTTAGGAGGGTTCAGATAAACTTTGTGCTTGCTATCCCCATATACTGTTTGTGTTTGCAAGGAAGAAAGTAAAAGCTTAACGAAAATCTGCATGGGCAAATAGATTCTCGCATAAACATGATTTAAAGTGTGATTATTCATTCTTGACAGATTCTCTGGTTATTTCTATTGTGATATATGATTAAGTGTAATTGAATAAACTTCGATCAAATAGTCAAAGCTCAAAATTTCTTAAAAAATCATGTGCATTCACATTTCAATAGTGATAATTAAATCATTACAACTAAAGCTAGCTTCAATTTATACGGAATGACCATTTCAAAAAAAGAAACTTTGCTAAACATATACTAGATCGAAGTCTCCCGAATGTTTTACCATTATATAGCCATGACCACTTCTGATTAAACCGCGGGAATTCTTTTTTGGGAGGGAAATAAAATCATGGGACTGTTGCTATAAGTATTGGCAAGGAATCTATTAACTAAAGTTTCAGAGTAATAGTACTTTATGTTTTTCTTTTGTTGTAATCATTAAGAACATGAGCCCATACATGTAAGCAGTTGAATGAGGAGTATTTCTACGCAGCAATAAACAGACTACAAAAAAATACTGAGCTTTCTAACAAAGGAAGGGGAACCAAAAGTTACAACTAAAAGGTCATAGAATCATGCGTGGCTCATTGTCATACTAAGATATGTCAATGTCAGTTATCCAGGGGGGGTGAGTGAAAAGGATCAAAAATAATTATGAAAAATAATAAATAAACATATAAATATTTCCCCGTATGATCTACTTCTCAAAGAAACTACCACCAAACCAGAACGATAGAAGATCTGATCATCTTTCCCTTCAAATGTTGCTCACTAAAGAAAATATATGCAAAACAGAAGAAAAGACTGCAATATAGTAATAAACTAATAATGGTTTTGAGCACATAAAAATATGTCACCGTTTAGGCTTCAACGAACCTTCTCACCTTTTTCAACCACAACAAGTATTCTTTACTATCTTTGTTGATCATGTACTCGTGCAAGAAATTGGTTGTGCTAGGTTTGATCCCTCTAATTTCTAAATACTTGCGGAAAGATTTTTGCAGGTTTTCATCCAAATCCCTGCAAAAAAAAATAAAAATAAATAAATAAATGGGAGATGCTCATACAAATCTAAGGCAAAAGAACACAAAACATTGTATTACAAATTAAAATAGCAAGTGACTGGGGAACAAAGACTTACTTGAAGGTTGGCCCCTCATAAGCTATTTGATCCTCAGAATTATCTGGCTTCTTAACAGCCAAGCTGTCAATAGTGATCTCATCAGGGTACGCCATACAACTAAACTCCAGAAAGGGACCACCCTTCTTGAAGACACTGACTACGAGTGGAATGCTCGATTGAGTGGCTCTTTCACTATGATCATCCTCGTCACGGTCATCATCGTTTTCCCCAGTGACTAGATCAGGCATTTGAACTTCAACTTTTATTTCCTCACCTTGATATGTTCTTTCAAGTAATATAATCTGTTGTCCAGGACTATCACGAATTTCAAAAGGAAAACCACTTGGAATCTCTTCAACCTATCTCCCAAAAGAGAGAGAGATAAAAAGTGTTACAATACCACCCATTTGAAATGTAACATTGCATAAGAAATAATGATTCTCAATAAAGCATCTGAAAGAACATCAGAGCAAAAGTGTCAGCACTTCCATATTAACAGCAAATTAGTTCCTATTAGAGATCTCACTATTGACTTGCAAGGACAGGAACTACTTAAGAATAAATTAGTAAGGTCCATCCAAAAAATGTATGGAATTTTCGTATCATAATGAAATGAACCACTAAATAGTCAAATGGGTATAACCATTCCAAATTGTTGAAAGGGGAGCTCATCCTTAAAATTCAATTCTAACAATTTCAAAGTATCAGCCACATGCCTTGTTCTAAAGTAGCCAGTAAACGATACAACTGTACTTAAACAATAGGGCAGTTCTTAAACAATTAACCACTACAATGGTCACAATGGTTACTTAGGCAAAAGGGGAGATAAACAAGCATCAGGACCATGCCAGGACAAAGTACTAAGACTAAGCCTGAAATTCCATGTTAGGAGATATACAAGTCTTCAAAATTTTCAGTCTTTGAAATACTAGCACAAGGATGCTGCAAGTTTGCCAAAATGCAGCATCTTCATCTGGTAGGGTGAGAGTATTCATTTCTGGAAGTTGAAATGATTCAAAGGATATCATAAAACATGATGCATCATTTCTTTTGTTTCCTTCTTATTATTGAATCAAATAAACCAGGAATTGCGGAGAAGAAGAAAAGACTAGTCAATCCTTTTTTCCGGGGGGGGAAGAGAAAAAAGTTCCATAATGCTTGCTTGCTGAGGAAATGGAAAATGAAATTAAAATCAAATAATCCGAGCTGTAGTCTAATTGTAGCCAAGCCCTATGATTTGGTTCAATTGAGATTGATCTTCCATAATTTTCATGGGGTTAACAAAATACACCTCACGCAAAGAGGACATTTTCTTCTTGGCCTCTAGTAACCTAAACTCTCTCTCAATAGCACATTCTCAACCATTTATTTCATTCAATTAAAGTTGGATACTTTAAATTCCCTTGATTTTCCCATTTGTCTTCCCAAACTTGCTCAGTCGACAGATATCCCATAGGCATAGCGCTAGAACAAACAACTTACCCCATTGTGATCGTCGGTCTCCTCAGCGCACTCGATTTCAGATTGAATCACTCTGATTAGGATCTCATCAGAAGAAGCCCTTGCAGCAGCCTTCGATGAGAAGTGAAAAGTCGGCAAAAATGGGTTCAAGGAGAAGGAGGCCTTCCGAGACAGGGTGGCCTGGTTGTGGTTTATGCCGGTGAAGAGCACAGAATGATAATTCCTCTGGGTCTTAAGCAATTGACCCACAAGAGGCCTTAGAGAAGATGTCGACTTGCGGATAATGGAGTTGAATGCCATTTCTACGAGTCAAAAAGAAAAACCAGAGACTGACAATGGTTTTACTGGGGTTTAAGGGAAGAAGAAGAAGAAAAAACCCCAACTTTAGGGGTTGCTTTCTTGATATTTATCAGTTTTTTTTTATTAAGTAAGGCCCAAATGTGGCCCAATGTACCCAAACTTAGCCCAAATGAGCTGTTACAATATAATCCAATATGGACCGTTAAAAAGCTAACCATGATTTGATGGCAAGAGCATGATCATCACTAACTTAGCGGATAATAATAAGATTAGAGATTCTATGATACCACATAAATATATTATATTATATTAACATGATAAATATATATAATTTTTATATTTTATTAGATATAAATATAATTTGGATATTTCTTAGGTATTTTTTATATTTATGTAATATGTCATACTACATAAGAATAATTAATATATAAATGACATATTTACAAGTTAACTATTTTTAAATTCATTTAAAAAATAAAATAAATTATATTTTATATCTAATAAAATATAAAAACTATGTATGCTTGTCACATCAATATAGTATGGTATACTCATGTAGTATCATAGAATCCCCGATATAATTTATCTTATTTTCTCAAACAAATTTAAAAACAGTTGACTTATATACATATCATTCATACATTGATTATTCTCATATAATATAACATACTACATAAATATAAAAAATATTTAAGATTCATTTATAAAAGTAACTTACACAGGCTTTTTGACAATAGACAATTTTTTTTTAATTATTAGATAAATAAAATAAAATTTTAGTTGGTAATATAAGAGAATGAAAATTCAAACTTAGGAGTTGTGTAAGAGAGTAATATTTGTATACTCCGAAAAAGTTGAAGTGCATGTTTGTATTTGAACTCCGTTTCCCCTTCAAGATCTTCTATCTCAAAATGTGAAAACTAGCATTTTCAGGAAATTTAAATGCAAAAAATCTATAAATAGGTTTAGTGTTAATTTAATTAAAAATTTAAATGAATCTAATAAAGTTCAAATACTATTTAAAAAACATAACTTTCATGATTAAAACCTTTATAACGTTTCTTTCAATTTCTCCATCTTGATCTACTTCATTCATTTATTTTTTATTGGGTACATCTGGCCTTCCATTTGCATATGATGATACTCCATTTTCTTCCGCAAGCCATATGCCTCTTCTTCAATTTTCACTTCAACCAGACTTTTTTTGTATTATATAGAACCAGAATGGAAGCAATTGGAACATGAAACGAGTAGTTCTCACTCTCAGTGTGTGACAAAGCTTTATATCTTGTCTTGTTCTCCAAATCTAGTAATACTTTTAACTCGCAAAGTCACAAAAACTAGCAGACAATGATACCCTTCCACTCCATGTTTATTTAAGTTGTGCCTTTCAGCCACCCTTGCTTGCCAATTATAAGAACTTCGAATGGATCAGATTTAGATTCTTGCCTCTGTTTGGGAGTCGAGGGAAAGGGAAAGAGAAAGGAAATGGAAATGACACAGAGGCAAGAGAAGAGATGGAAACAAAAGGGGATTATACTTGTTTTCTATACAATTCAGCAACCTCCTCCTAGAAATAAACAGATAGATAATTCAAATATAATCTACCTCTCATAGAAACAACCACCAAACCAGAACGATAGAAGATCTGATCAGCTTACCCTTCAAATGTTTCTCATTAAAGGAAAATATGCAGAACAGACGAAAAGACTGCAATATAGTCCATGCTTTCTTCAAATAATTGTTTTGACTTTTTAGCACATGAAGAGATGTCAGCGTTTAGGCTTCGACGAACTTCTTGAGCTTTTTCAACCACTCCAAGTATTCTCTACTGTCTTTGTTGATCATGTACTCGTGCAAGAAATTGGTTGTGCTAGGTTTGATCCCTCTAATTTCTAAATACTTGCGGAAAGCCTTTTGCAGGTTTTCATCCANAAAAAAAAAAAAAAAAAAAAAAAAAAAGGAAGATGCTCATCTAAATCCAAACCGAAAGAATATAAACCATTGTATTATAAATTAAAAGAGCCAGAGACTAAGGAACAAAGGCTTACTGGAAGTCTGGCCCCTCATAAGGAATTTGATCATCAGAATTATCTGGATTCCTAACAGCCAAGTTGTCAATAGTGATCTCATCAGGATACGCGATACAACTAAACTCTAGAAAGGGTCCACCTTTCTTAGAGACACTGACTACAAGTGGAATGCTCGATTGAGTGGGTCTTTCACTATCATCACGATCATCATCGTCTTCCCCAGTGACTAGATCAGGCATGTGAACTTCAACTTTTATTTCCTCACCTTGATATGTTCTTTCAAGTAATATAGCCTGTTTTCCAAGACTATCACTAATTTTGAAAGGAAAACCACTTGGAATCTCTTGAACCTATCTCCCAAAAGAGAGTAAAAAAATGTGAGAATACCAATCATTTGATATGTAACATTGCATAAGAGATAAATGATGATTCTCAATAAAAGATTTGAAAGAACATCAGAGCATAAGTGTCAACACTTCCATATTAACAAAAAATTAATTCCTACTACATTGGATTTCACTATTGACTTGCAAGGACAGAAACTATTTAAGGATAAATTAGTAAGGTCCATCAAGGAAATGTATATATTTTTCCTATCATAAAGAAATGAACCACTAAATAGCCATCTTGGTACAATCATTCTAAATTATTGAAAGGGCAGGCACATCCTAAACATTTATTCCTAACACTTACCTATGTTATCCTAAAGTAGCCAGTATCAATTACAATTGTATAATAGAGCAGTGCTTAAAGAATTAACCACTACAATGGTCAAAATGGTTACTTAGTCAAAAGGGAAAATAAAGGAGATAAAAAGGCATGAGGACCATGCCAGGAAAAAAGTACCAAGACTGAGCCTGAAATTCAATGCTTCTATTAGCTAAAAGAGAAAAGAGAATTACTAGTGTTCAATTTTCACTCTTCAAAATCTTAGCACAAGGACGCTGCAAGTTTGCCAAAATGTAGCATTTTTCATCTGATCGGGTATGAGTTTTCATTTCTGGAAGTTGAAATGAATCAAAGGATTTTATAAAACATGATGCATCATTTCCTTTCTTTCCTTCTTAATAATGAATCAACTAAACCATGAACTGAGGATAAGAAAAACGACAAGCCAATTCTTTTTGCCAGAAGAAAATAGAGAAATGGTCCAAAATGCTTCCTTGCTAAGGAAAAGGAAAATGGAATCAAAATCAAATAATTCAAGTTGTAATCTAACTGTAGCAACCTATGATTTGGATCGATCACAATATATCTTCCATCATTTTCATGGGGCTAACAAAACAGGGCCTTCCAAAAACCTCCTTTTACACTACTTCAAGTCTTCAATAACCATAGAACGAAGAAGCTAAAAAGAAATAGTTAAAAAGAAACCCTGAGAAATTTTTCTTCTTGGCCTCTCAGAGATACAAGTAACCTAAACTCTCTCAGTAGCTCATTCTCAACCATTTATTCCATTCAATTCGAGTTGGATACTATAATTTCCCTTCAATTTTCCCACTTGTGTTCCCAAATTTGCTCAGCTGACAGATATCCCATCATCAATATAGGCATAGAACTAGAACAAACAACTTACCCCGTCGTGATCGTCGCTCTCCTCGGCACAGGTGATTTCGTATTCAATCACTCTGGCTATGCTCTCATCAGAACCGGACTCAGATTCAATCACTCTGACTAGGCTATCATCAGAAAATGGCTGCTTTACAGCAGCCTCCGATGAGAAGTGAAAGGTCGGCGCAAATGCGTTCAACGAGAACGAGGGCTTCCGAGAGAGGGTGGCCTGGTGGTGTTTTATGGCGCTGAATAGCACGGGATGATAATTCCTCTGGATCTTAAGCAATTGACCCACAAGAGGCCTTAGAGAAGAGGTCGACTTACGAATGACGGAGTTGAATGTCATTTTCTAGTTCTACGACTCCAGAAAAACAAAATACACAGAGACTGACAAGGGTTTTACTACTACTAGTACTAGTACTAGTACTAGGGGGAAGAATAAATTAAAACTTAAAACCCTAACTTCAGGGCTTGCCATTGCCATTTCCCAATACCCAGGTCTTTTCTTTAGAAATGAGTCCACTCATACACCATGACAATTGACACCAATGGTTTTTTGTTTTGGGCTCATTTTTCTTGCTGGAAGGCCCAAATTTGGCCCAACGGAGGCACTCTTAGCCCACATGAGCTGTTAGGGCTATGTGTTGATCATTGATCATTGTCCATTTTTAGTGAGTTTCATTTATCAAAGTAACCTACACAAGCATTTCAACAACAAACATGTTTGAATGTTAGGTGTAACAGGTTGTAAAGATCTATCTCAGCCTCATAAAAAAGTTTGAAGTGCATCTTTGTATTTGAACTCCGTTTCCTTTTATCTTGAAAAGGTGGAATCTCGCATTTTCAGCATACAAACAATTAATCTATAATAAGTTTAGTGTGATTTAATTTAAATTATATACTATTTTAAAATAAAAAAAAAATTATCTCCTTCAAAAGTAGATTCTGGGTATAAACTGTTTTTCTTTGTATAGTTAAACTTATGAAGATATCCTTATTTTTATTTGTAGATAAATATTAAAATTTGTTTTTTCAAAAAAAAAAAAAAGGTAATCGTGATCTTTTATTTGTATAGATTTCTTGTTTTTGGTCTTCTTTGTTTATGTTACTTTTTGTTGGGTGCATCTAAGACCTTCCATTTGCTTAAGATGGTACTCCATTCTCGTACTCTAGCCATGTGCATCTTCTTCAATTTTCAGTGCAACTAGACTTTTTGTGGGATTTAAAGAGAAATAAACATAAATTAATAATAATATATAAAAGCAGAGTGAAAGCATGTGGAAGGCACATGAATCCCGAGTGGTTGTCGGTTGTCAGCATGTATCTCTTGTCTTTTTCACCAAAGGTAGCCATGCTTGCCTGTTGCTAANGGCTTTCAGTACTCACCCATGCTTGCCTAATGCTAATTATAACTCATACACCTAAACTTGGAATGGCCTTATAACAGATATATAATTGATGGCAGGAATAGGAGAAATAGCTCTCCGTTATACAATCCAAAATCAAATTAAATTCTCTAGCAACTCAAACAATTGAATATAAAAATAGAGGGTGATCCTAATTTTGTATGTAGAAACGTTTCAATTTTGAGGACAAAGGAAAGAAACTAGTGACATCAACCATTATTTTAATTTTGGCTTTACATATTTTTATTCTTAAGTGTTATATATAGAGAACAAAAATTGAAGTTGGTTCAATAAAATATAAGTGGTTTCAACTAGATTTGAATGCTGTAAAATATTGTGTAATTACTTTTTTCTTGAAGTAAAAAAGAAGTATAACTATAACATGAGTAAAGTAGTATTTAATTAACAGATCTTTAAAACGAATTTCTGGTGGGACATCCATAATTGCATATAGAGTGCCAATTGAGATGATTTAAACGTGCTTTTCTCTTGCCATTACAAATTTAATTACATGGTGCATGTGTGCCTAATTTGTTTTCCTTTTTGTGGGTTTAAAATTACAACGTTTAAATCAAATTTTACTAGAGACTTTTAAACTTTAATCTCTTCAAAGTCTCCTCCGCTGTCAGCGGATCCTGGCATATCTGGATTAGGTAATGTGATTAAGCAACGGATTACTATTAATTATCGACTATAAGATTAATCAAAATTAACATTTCTAATTGGCTACTTCTACTGTGGGCTCCAAAAGTTGCTCCACTATGAAAACCTTGTCCTCTCTCTTGTCTTTTTGTTAAGAAAGTTGTCATAGAAAGGTTATAGCAGTGATAAGGATAAGTTTGAATAAAAGAAAATAAATAGATAACTTGTAATTTTCTTTCTTCTTGCACCGACAGTTAGAGAGTTTTCTAGGTAACCACTTTTCTATTTTATTTGTTAAGTTCAACAAGATCACGCATGCACTATGTGCACGCTCATAGATTAACATAAATAACAATCACAAATATTAAAATTTCGGATATATTAAGAAAAATAACAATTCTACATATTTTAAATATTGAGTTTTACAATTATAGACAATTTTAATAACTTTATCTAAATTTACCATGATTTTCAATTATTTCGAAAAGGATATGATAGGAAAGAATGACCAATTATATTTTGATGGCCCCACATTCACATGAATACTCGATAGGTAGGTCCCATCCTATTAAAGTGTTTTTCAGCTTCATGGCAATGGCCCACCACCACTTATCTTGCCAAGAGGGTGATATTAATTGATTCTGAAAATTAAAATTCTATTAAAATACCTTTCAACTAAAAAAAAGAGAATAGGGATTCACGGTAATCTCGCCAATGATTTCTTTACATAATATATTGGTAGGAATATCTAATACCAAAGACATAACTTAGAGGAAACATCCTTTAGAGAATTCAACTTTGGAATAGAGCTGTGACTACCACTCCCAACCACTTAGTACGAGTTTTCCACATACATAAAGTATCATACCATCCATCCACATAAAATTGCCCCAAAACATGGAAACTGAAAGAGTGAAACTTGAAACAATGTTATTGGCTTCTTACTGGTAAGTTGCAATGGCCGGAGAAAAGCAACTAATAATTTATTTCTATACATAAAACTGAAAGATTACACAACTTTTACACAAAAGACCAGATTTATGCCCTTTACATAAACACAGAACTTTGTTTACCCAACAAAAAACAAAATGACACAGACCTTTCAACATTGTAATGGCATAACTAACGGAGGACGAAAATGACTAGTACACTTCTTAGGGCAAAGAGAAAATGAATGGAGAAAAGGGGAAGAAAAAAACAAAGGCAATGAACAAACATATTTCGGACTCGATAACTTACTACCTCTTAATCACATTCTACTAATTTGAGAAACCTCACATGACTATCTCTGGCTTCAAAATGCTTGACTTGATCTCCTTGTGGGGCAAAACCACGCCACCATTGCTGTAAATTTCATCACACACGTGGACATCTTCTCCCAGAATGGTCATGTTCTCCACACGAGCCCATTGCCCGACAGTCGAATGCCAGCCAATGATACTGCTGGATATGCAAGCATGTTTCTTAATCCGGACTCCTCGCATCACAGTGCAGCGCGAGAGCCTAACTCCTGCCTCAACAACGCAACCAGGGCCAATTGCAACATCAGGTCCAATGAGACATCCCTCACCAATTTTGGCAGCCTCATCCACAATTACATTCCCCACAATGTTAGGCCCACTGGCCAACTTCGAAGAAGATCTTTTCTTCAGTGAGTCTAGATAGAGTCTCAGGCCTGTAATATAATCCCTTGGTTGTCCAATGTCCATCCAAAATCCTGGCAGGACCATTGCATATAGCTTTTTCTCTGCTGCAATCTTTGGAAAGATCTCCTTCTCAATAGATGTGGGCTTCAGTTCAATTCGATCTAAAACTGAGGGATTCAAGAGGTAGATTCCAGCATTGATTTTGTTACCAACAAACAACTTTGGTTTTTCTACAAATTTCTCAACCAACCCTGTCTTCTCTTCCATAACAACCACACCATATTTTGATGGTTCATCGACCTACACAATTAGATGAAAATTGGTATCTAATTTTCTTACTTGTACCAAATGTCTCAGTGTGCAGGAGAATGTTATATTTATATAAATTTTGTTGTTACCTTTGTCACCATTAAGGAAGCCTCTCCTCCATGTGTTTTATGGAATTTAATCATTTCTTTAAGCGGGTACTCACTGATAACATCACTGTTAAGAACAAAAAATGGCTCTCCAGAGTCATCTAGCAGCTTGTCCCTCGCAAGTGCCAGGGGACCTGCAGTCCCTAGTGGTTCAGTTTCTTGGGAACAGGTGATCTTAATGCCAAGCTTTGCCTCAAATTCCTTCAAGAAATTCAACATTACCTGCAGTAGGGAGTATTAGCATAGTCAAATAACTAAACTTTAACCACATAAATCTCTTTTAAACATGGAATAAGTGATATCTTACAGAGAGGGGTGATCCTTACCTCTGGTTGGTAATTGATAGCTAATACCACTTCACTTACTCCAATAGACTTAAGGGCCTCTATCTGAAAAAAAAAAAAATAGTACAAATAAAAGGTAAATTGGTACAAAGTCCACTAAACAGTATTAACACGAGAAAATGGGGAAAAATAATCAATTGAAAGCAATCATAATTGTTTTCAGTCTCTACATTTGTCCTCTTCTAGAGAAAATGGGGCAAAAGGAAAAGATTATGAGAGAAGGGGTGAAGAGAATAATTGAAAGTAGTCTTAATTGTTTCAAGTTCAGAGATTCTGGACTTTGACATAATAATATGGCAGAACTGATTCAATCCATCATATTTAATCATTCTTAACAATGGGCTTCTGGAACAAATAACAAAAATAAAACAAGTAACCTTTTCTAATAATAAATGTCCAACATACAAGTCACAGATGTCCTTCTTATCCAAAAATGAGGCAGATTCATGGTATCTAGAAGAATATACATCAGGTATTGCATTGAGAAGGCATTCAATAACAAGCATATCTCCCATTGATTATCATAGCATAAAAGATATATGAGTTCTACAAGACAGGCTTAACAAAGATTTACCTGATGCAGGATCATGGGTTTGTTAGCAAAATCAACAAGAGGCTTAGGGACACTGAGTGTCAACGGCCTCAAACGTGTTCCAAACCCTCCAACCAGAATGAGTGCCTTCATTGTGATATGCCCCTTGCTTTTCTGGAAAACTATAATATTAGAAGCAGATCAAGAAAGGCTAACAGACAATGCACTCTATGAGCAGATAGAATCCACCCTCCTATAAATAGCAATGCCAGGAAAAGAAAGAAGAACTCCTAAGGAACTCATTCATTGACATTTGTAAAACTAAAACATCTGGCAACAAAATTGAACCTAAGCTGACGGGTGTTATGGTGAGTATGACACAGATGCAGTTAAAGCCAAGAATCACAGGAAAAACCAGTCTGTCAAAGAAGCTTTAAACATAAGCTCCAAAATTTAATGCTCAGCAAAAGATACGCAACCAAAAGTACATGTCATTACAAGAATCATAAAGCCATAAAGGAAAGTGAAAGCCATGTAAAAGGTTTAGCTGGATTTAGAAACAAAGACAAAATCCAGCTATACCATATGGAAAAGTTTATATGGGAAAGGACAAAATGATTAATTTCTGCGGTAGTTTCCACCATAATGATACTACATCTAAAGTAAAAGTAAAATCAAGCTACGTAGTAAATATTTGGTATACCGCAAAATTTATGACTGCTTTCTTCTTTCAATTGAAGAAGACTTCAGAAGTCCAGTATATTGCTTAGTTTCAGCATCTGTAAATCCACACACCTCTAGAGAAAGATTCTTAGCTGGTTATTTTCCAAAGAAATAAGAACCTGAACCGAAATTCTGAACATTGGTGCAATTAAATGTGTCTTGGTTTTTGCCTACACTCTAAAACAAATCTTGAACTAAAAATAGATGGAAGATGACAGAATAAAAACTTGATATACATCAAACAAAAAAATGGCATCACCATGGTCTTAAAGTCTTCGTTTTCTGGGATGAATTCCAGAAAAAACTTATGTCCAAAAATATACAAGGGAGAACAACTGGGGAATCCTTGTACTAACTCATTCATTCATCTAAATCCAGTTTGGGAAAATAAATGCTTCTTGGTCCTGCACATTCTAATTTATAGTATTAGACTTCAGTATTAAACATAGAGTTTACATAAATTTTATACACATTTACTTTACTTATACTGTTTGTGCATTGAACAAAATCTTCAGAAACTCTTGTATTTTTCCAATTAAAGTTTCATCAATATTTTTGAATCGAGAGCTAAAGGCTCATCAATTTAATTATTTTTCTCCCTTTGGTTATTTTACTGGAAGAAAGTATAATTACTAGGCTGTTGATACAACAATTAAGAAAAGTCCTACAATTATTAGATATCCAATTTTGATTTAGATCATGAGACACACATTCTAATTTTATAAATAAATGTATAACAAGTAGAACTTTTGTTCACTAGTTCTAATTCAAGTATATCTGAAGGAAGTGGGAAGCAAGTCATCTAATAAAGAAGCTTACCAAAAGTAAAGACGACCAAAAGAAGTAAATTCTAAAGTGAATACTGCAAAAGGATTTATTTCATATGCAATTGGAATTGAAAATAATATATGAATATTGGTGGGACGTGAAGAGGGAAGAAAAAGAGATATGTTGGACACTGGAATTCTGCTTTGTGACCTTTTCAGTATGAGTGTAAATAAAGCATTTGCTTTTCTCATGATTAGGCTGGTGGGAGAAGTTGAATCTGGTCTCCAGTATAGATAGATAGCAGTAATACTATTATTGGCGAGTACCTAACATACAAGATCTGAGTAAAACTCAATCAATAAAATTCAATCTTCTTTCCAGATGATCTTCAACACCAAATTTCCATGAACCTCTAATTATAAGCAGGAAATTTTCAAAATGTTTAATATGGTAAGTCCAACCTCCATATGCTTAAACAGCAATACCATTCATACATACCCAGCCAAAATTTTGTTCAATACAAGAACAGGACAAGTAACGCAAATGCGTACAAAATTTATGTGAACTCAATATTTAATACTAAAGTCTAAAACTAATCTTACAGATTGGGTTTGTAAAAGTTTAAGAAGAGGCACCAAATCCTGGAAAATGGAAGTGCCATTACTCAATAGATAAGTAACAAAAAGAAAAAGAGAGAGAGGAATAACAGCAGAACCAGATCTGACTTCTTCCGAGCTATTTACTGAAAAAATAAATCAGACCCCAATTCAAGCACCTAGAGAAAAACAAAACTTTAACATAACCACTGTGATTAAATCACCGAAATTCCGGAAACAAGAAACACAGTAGCAATTAATTCAATAGAAGCAAACAAATTGTATTCATACATTCACACTATCGGCAAGCACATTGTCAGATTCACCTCAATCCTAC
The DNA here is from genome assembly GCA_003255065.1 of Cercis canadensis. Taxonomy (NCBI): domain Eukaryota; kingdom Viridiplantae; phylum Streptophyta; class Magnoliopsida; order Fabales; family Fabaceae; genus Cercis; species Cercis canadensis. The sequence continues at coordinate 1,002,768 of QAOA01000580.1, read as the reverse complement.
AACAAAGACAAAACATACAAAACACGGAATCATCCAAAAAGCACCGATTGAACCAGCGGATCCTTCTGAATAAACAATTACAATTTACAATTACCTTAGATTAGATCTCTCGCTGAATCGAATTCAAAACCCAAAGTGAGTCGCGTCGCGCTTAAACCCCAATCTAGACCGAGTCGACGCGGTGTTTTGCGCTGGTTCTAAGTTCTAACACCCCCAACGGTTTGGTCGTCAGGGGTCTGCGTTGTTCTGATGGCGTTGGACGAAGGAGATGACTCCGTGTCATCTATATATACGCGCCAATAACTAACGCAGTCTTTTTTATTTTTTTTTGCGGATTTGAATAAATAAATTAAATAAAGTTTGTTTGTGGGCGTACGTGGGAGTGAAGGAAGCGCTTTCACGTGTGCTGAAGGTAAGGCTTTGTTTGGATGAGCGTCAGTGATGCTTCCTACTACTTTCGGAATTTGACATCTTGGTGTTGTACTTGTACCTTACATTTAGCAACCGGATAGCCCCGAATTTGAGTATGATGATGCTAGTTAAGTTAATTATCCAATTATGCTGGTTTTACCATGTTCAAATTCCTTTTCTTTTTTTAACAATTTATAGGGTAAACATGAAGAGATGCACAAAACAAAATTATCATTAGAGAATAATTGTTACTGATGATAATTTAATCTAATTAGTAATTACTAATAACTAAATAAAAGAAAAAGGAAATCATGACAAACATACCATATGATATGAGACAATAATTTACCTGTAATTTCCCCACCTTAATGGTGGGTTCTTGTCAAAGAGGCATATTCTATTTGGATACTTTGTTCTTTTGTGTTTTTGCTCCTTTATTTTTGGTAAATACAAATTATAATATGGTGTTTGCTGAGTTACTTTTTTTTAGAGGAATAGTGTTATATCATCCCTTGTTAGGAGTTTTGGTAGGATTTATTTTTTAAATTTAGTGTTATTGTAAATATCTTAAAAAATTAAGTCATATAATAATGTGGATTAAAATTTAAGTTTAATTAGATCAATAAAGTTATTATTTTGCATTATTTTTTAATATTTTTTCTTGACATTTTTTCTATATTTTACATGGAATAAATTATTTTAACACACATTATGTAAATTAATTTTTTAAGATCTTTACAACAAATACAAAATTAAGAAATGAATGCCACCAAAATTAAATAAAAGAATGATGTAATGTGACTCGTCTAAAGAAAGGATATCTTAACACTTCACCTTCTAACATATTTTGCTTTAACTAGAAGATCCAAAAAAGGTAGCATCCATGACATCGAAGTATCAAGTACACACCATGTAGATTCCAGCTAATGTCATATTCTCTCACACCCATCCCCTTCACTCATATATATATATATATATATATATATATATAGCCTTAGAGCTTAAAAGAGTATGAAGATCATTACGGAACCAACAAATTAATGATCAGAAATTCACATGAAAAAAAGAAAAGAAAGTTGCGTTTGATTTTTTAACCAGTGCAATAAATAAAATCAGTGGAGTATCAGGATTTTGGAATATTCAAGGCTTTGGTGTAAATAAAATGGTGCTCAAATTCCTTTATGTTTTCTTTAAATTGCAGTCAAAGCCTCAGATGGAGGATTTCATGTAAAAAAAACCTAACTATACGCGTTGACATTTTGTGTGTGCCCTTTGACGAAGTAACAAGTCATAGATTTGGTCATCTTGCTCTTTTGAGTTGAGACATTGGGCGGCTTACACTTTTATTATTTAAAAATCCTTATTTTGATTGTTAATTATGGTGATTGCCAATCAGCAACCTTTCTGAACTCTAAAGATGCCTTTCGACCCTTTCCCAGTCTGAGTACATCTTTAATTAAGGGCCAAAAAAAGTTTACTCTCTGTCTGATAATCATGGTTTACTTGAGAATAATGAGTTATATAAAGTAATGGTAATCAATATTGTATTTAAGGCTTTTTCTCAATCCCCTCCTCGTGTACTTGGCAACAGAAAATGCAACATTATAGCTTTCAATGTGTTCATCACTCAAATATCATTGTAGTTGCTTTTAACATAGATTTGCATCAAAACCCTTTTTCAATTGTATTCATAACATGCCAATTTGGAGAACGAAAATTGCAATTAGTATAATTCATGTTTAAGATTACTTGGGTATAAATTATAATTAAAAAAATGGAAGAAGTTTCTAGGACATCATCATTTCTCATCATTTTTCTTGGAGTTGGAGGGAAAACTTGAGCATGTGTGTTTCTGAATGGCAATGATACTTATCTTATTTTATAGTTATGATATGAAAATCAAGATCCTNATAATTAAAAAAATGGAAGAAGTTTCTAGGACATCATCATTTCTCATCATTTTTCTTGGAGTTGGAGGGAAAACTTGAGCATGTGTGTTTCTGAATGGCAATGATACTTATCTTATTTTATAGTTATGATATGAAAATCAAGCTCCTCATGGAAGGTTTGTAGTTTGTACGGACAAAAAGTGGTCTCTAGATGGTATGAGGAACTTAATCAGGTTCTTCCGAAGTCTGATTGCTAAAGGAAGATTATTAAGTTAGGTTTACAAGAGCAAAGTGGGAGTGTGCTTTTTGTCCTATATATAATTATAATTTTTTTTTAGGTGAGAGCTATGTAACTCCCTTTTAGATGGGGATAGTACTACTCTCATCTTCAATTAAGTGAGACTTATATTGTGATTTTAGTGTTATTGTAAAAATCTCAAAAAATTGAGTCACTTAATATGTGTCAGAATACACAATTATTTATAAAATGTAAGAAATGTATGATATAAAAAAGATATGTCAAAAAGTAAACTGAACAAATTATTTTCTGACACGTTTTCCTATATTATATCGTTCTTGCATTTTATAAGGAACTATGTATTTTGACACATATTGGATGACTCAATTTTTTGAAATATTTGCAATGACACTAAAATTACTAGGTGGGTCTCACCCAAACCATCCAACTGAAGGGGAGAGTAACGCTACCCCCTCTAAGATGGGGGTAGGCTCACATTGTTTTTAATTAGACAACTATCTCTTGGGATAATTAACCAAGTATCTACAATAATCATTGCCTGTTTTAATTGTGACATCGTGTGGATAGATAATTTGAGGCATAAATTTCTTTTATCCTTTAAATGTAATATATTGAGGAGAATACTTATATCTTATTTTGACGTATTCATCCTTTGTACTTGTATAGGCCACTTGCTTTGTGTTTTCCGTGGATATTTGATTAATAACGAAAAAAGAGTTATCTATACTCAGTTTAAATAGTTCGGTGAGTGATAATTTAAATAAGAATTTCATATCCGAGACGTAACAATCAACAATGATGTCATACATATAAATAACATATGTATAATATTAATTATTCATTTATATATAAAAAAAAAACTACTAGTAATTAGTAAAGTTTTGAACTTGGAATCTTTAATCTCAAATTTCTTTTTTTTTTTTGAGCTACTAATTAACTGAGACGTGTGTATATAATATTTTAAGCTGTCAATTATTATTATTAAAATATGCTTTGAGCTTGATTATACAGCACACAAGTCAATCCAATTCATGTGGTAGCTGGTGGCATTTCTTCCCATTAATCACTAATAACGTTACTTAGCCAAAGTGCCAGCAATGAATTGAAGAGTACACTGCGGCATCTTTTGGTTTTGGCAAAAATGGACAGTGCAATTGCTTGATGTAAATGCACCTCCTACATTATAAAATATTTTTGCTTGCTAATGTTAAATTCTCCCAAGAATATAAAACCATGTCGTATTTGGAAAGGATTGGGTGTTAAGGATGTACATGTTTCTTAAATATTTTTTTTGTAATCAAAAGTTTAAGGTGATAGAAAATTACTCAATTCTAAATCAAGNATGTAAATGCACCTCCTACATTATAAAATATTTTTGCTTGCTAATGTTAAATTCTCCCAAGAATATAAAACCATGTCGTATTTGGAAAGGATTGGGTGTTAAGGATGTACATGTTTCTTAAATATTTTTTTTTGTAATCAAAAGTTTAAGGTGATAGAAAATTACTCAATTCTAAAGTCAGGATATATCATAAGTCTCAATAAAAATTTACAGTAACACATATTACTTATTAAAAAAGGACTGTTTATAATAAACTTATATGTTGTTTAAATATGATGTTGGAGATTGTAAAATATAATATAATATACTAATAAAAAATGACCCATTCACACTCTAAGTCCAACACAAAATCATTTTTGATATTTATTATCCCATCCACTTGATTATATTTAAGAGACCACTATTGACTAGCGTGAACTCATGAATAAAAATTGAACACAGAAAGTGGAGGTAGCTGGAGCAATAAGAGTCATGTAAATTAATTTGAAAATTCATAGCCCCATTATAATTTGTGTGTTGATCATTGATCATCAATTGTAAATTGCGATCGCAATTTTGTTAAGTTACATCACATCACAATTGATAATATGAAAAGGAAAGCCCAATTAATGGTCTAAGACTGCCTTTTTGAAGCTGTTGAATGTGGAGTTGGAAAGTTGGCAGCAATATGGAGCCAAAAGCACCTTCCACAGTGAAAAAAATTCCAATTTGCTTCCAGATATTCCAGGAGAGAATTAAAAAAGACAGCTAGGCCTAACATCGCTTTCATGGAATAATTCCTAATTGTTATGTTTCAGTAAAAACGTTATTACAGACAATGGATGAAGTAGATAGGAAACCATATGATAGTATATGCCTATGAATTGAAACAACTAGAGCAACTTCAGTGCCTATTTTATTGAACCGACCATAAATGAGGTTTAAAGCTCTATTCTTTTTTTTTTTTTTAATTATTATTACTCAAAATTTAAGTTTTTTCTTTTGTTTTCGAGAAATTTCAAAACCATTTAAACTGTGCCAAAATTAAAGATAATGTTTACGTAAAGGTAAAGTTCACGTGAAATATCTTACCAACAAATTTCTAAAATCTCAAAAGAGTTTTATTAGTAACTTGTAGAAGTTTGTTATACTTTTACATTAAAATTGTGACGTACTATCTAGAAAGTGTTTGTTATGTCAAAACTTTCATACTACTTCCAATTAAAAGAAAGATCCACAATTTTTGAGCTCTGTAGACGAAAAATTAGGTGAAGTTATCTCTATAATTTTTATAGAACTGTGGATAGAAGATTGTGCACAAATTAGTAATCCATGAAAAATGAGTTTTTGTTTGGGCTTGAACTATATGAAAAAATGAGTTGGATATGTAATCATAGGCGGTAACCACTAGCCACACTCCCCTATTGGGCCTGCTACGGGCCTAAACAAGATGAAAAGCCCAACCCAATGTGAAGAAGAGGGTGACATAAACGACCGGCCGTTTATATGGTTTCAGTCGAAACCTCATAGAATGTTGTCTTTGTCCTAAGCCGTCTTGTGTCTCGAACACAAAATATAGGAGCTCTTTTCTTGCACTCCTCTTCACCAAAGCACTATAAATATGTTAATTTCATTCTATGATTGCCATGAAACATAACATAGAGGATTACAGAAAGAAAGTGAATTGTCTAATATGGCTGTTTCCCGTTTTGGCATGCTTGGGGTCATTGCCACCATCTTGCTCCCAACCATTGCTATGGCAAAGAAGTTCATAGTTGGGGATGAACAAGGATGGATAGTTGGGTTTGATTACCAAGCTTAGGCTGCAGACAAGACCTTCCGAGCTGGAGACACACTAGGTAAGCTCATCAAATCATAGTTTGCATTTGCTACATTATTCATATATGAGATAGTGAAGAATTACAGTACATGTGAAGAATGATATGTGGTTAGTTTTTTTTATAAAATATACTGATTATGAGTCTCTAAAAAAGTGATTGTAAAATTAAACAAAACTATTCTCTCCACCTTGTGTCGATGCCTTCTATTTTATTCATGATTGATTTTGATTAGCAAGAGTAATGTTAATTACACAATGTTTAAAGACATGAATTTGCTGACAATATTAAGAAAACAAATGGGTTCCCTTAAACTTTTTTCTTTTAAACTCAAAAGCAAAGCAGTCACAGGATCAGTTGGACATGGTTGGGCATTTAAGAGTTATGCAATTGGCAATATTTACATTAAAAATGTTTAAAGAGGTTAGCTTGTGTTTTTCTTATCTTCCCAAGTTGAATTTTGTAGTATTCAACTATGACTTTGGAGAACACAATGTGTTCAAAGTGAACGGAACACAATTCCAAAATTGTGCTGTTCCTCCACAAAGCGAAGCATTGAGTAGTGGAAGTGATATCATTGTGTTGGCAACTCCTGGCAGAAAATGGTACATATGTGGTGTTGCCGGCCACTGCAACGCTGGCCAGAAGCTTGTGATTACCGTACAAGGTGATGCAGGGGCACTGCCTCCAACTCTACCACCATCTCCTGCAGCTCTGCTGTGGCATTGTTATCATAGTATATTGAAACTTAAGCCAGCTCCAAGGCAACCAAACCAATAGCACCAGTTATATGAAGACTTAAAATGAAATGAATGGAATCAATGTCATTTTAAAACATGAATTATCTCATGTTTCAGCTGAGCAGAACAAGGATGTAAAAATTGTGTTGGCAAATCGTCTTTAAAGCAAAACTTCTTTTCATTCATATAAAGGTAATACATTACACGTGAATATACACAATAACCACCAATTACTACTTCAAAACCAAAAACAAGATCATCACTCATTACTACATACGAAATCCTAAAAAGAAACTATATAAACAAAACTTGACTTAATATACTCTCCCAATAGCAACACCGAAAGAAACTACTTCTCTGCATCCTTTGCTGTGGCAATACTAATGATATATTCGATCTCCTCTGCTACTTCTTTCATTGAAGGCCGGTTCTGTCTACGTTCCTCCAAGCATCCCAATGCCAGAAATGCCAGAGCTTTCATAGTCTCCAGCTCGACGGTGTTAGCTCCATTTCTCAACATTGGATCAATGACATCCATCAATTTCTCTTCCTCCACTATCCTCTGCACATAAACTGCCAAGTTCACATCATCTGCCGCCCTGTCAAAATCAATTGCCCTCTGCGCTGTCAACAGCTCCAACAACACCACCCCGAAACTGTAAACATCACTCTTATCAGTCAATTGGTAGTTCCTGTAATATTCAGGATCAAGATACCCAAGAGTCCCCTGAGCACAAGTTGAGATATGACTCAAATCCGTTTGAGCCAACCTAGATAACCCAAAATCTGAAACTTTAGCATTGAGCTTGCCATCAAGAAGAATGTTACTAGACTTAACATCTCTATGGTATATAGGAGGCACAGCCAAGAAGTGAAGGTAAGCAAGACCGTCAGCTGTGTCATGTGCAATTCGAAGGCGATGTAACCACGAAAGGTGGCCGCGCCCTTTAGGCTTGTAGCCCTGCAGATGATCAAGAAGATTGCCAGTCTCTATGAATTCATACACCAATGTGGGCTGCTCTAGTTCCACACAGCAACCAAGGAGGCCCACAAGGTTGCGGTGGTTGACTTGGCACAAAATGCGAACCTCATTGAGGACTTGGTCAGTGCCTTTGGCATTTCCAAGCTTGGCACATTTCACTGCTACAACAGTGCCGTCTTCAAGGATGCCTTTGTAGACTTCACCATAGCCGCCAGCACCAAGAAGGCGATCTCTAGAGAAGTCATTTGTTGCTTTCTTGAGCTCTTTGCCTGTGAAAAGCTTTGCAGCTCTGCCTCCACCACTCGCATTTAGGATCTCTTCGCGCTCTCTGACTAGGCGTCTTTGTGCTTCCTTGATGCGCCTGTGGCGTTTGTAGAGTACAAAGGCAATGGTAGCCATGATGAGTGCTGCAGCAACCCCGCAGGTTAAACCTGCACAAATTTGCACTCCACATTTACTTCTAGCAGGTAGCAGCCTCAAAATTACTTCAAACTTGATTTGTGAGGAGCAATTCTAAACTTACTATGCCATCCAAGTAAAAGTGGAGAAAGACTGAAAGAGTATGAAATTTGTTATTGAGAAAGTTAATATTAAGAAGAAAAAAAAAAAAAAAAANAAATTAAAAAAAAAAAAAAAAAAAAAAAAAAGTACACAAAATCACTGAAATAGTGATATGAGATTATTCCTCAATGGACGAAATATAACAATGATCATATCCAGAACTGTGTTCACATTAGATCGTATTTATAAACAAAATATCTTGAAACATTTCATTGAGTGATAGAATTAATCAAAAATTGTGTAGCCAAATATAATATGTTGCTTTACATCAAACAAATAGAAATATAGCATCTGGTTTAATTTCAAACCCCTATGCACTATGCACGACCTTTGTTATATGCAAATATTTGTGTGTTGTAGAGCTCACTATTAAGTGTTGTAGAGCACACTTATTAGCACATTGCAAAGACAAATGCTGTGGATAATTAATAGAAAATTTTCTCTGAAATCAATAGTATTTACAAGTATGTAATCTACGTCAAAGTCAAAGCTTCATTATTACCCAAGAATCAGAGATTATAGAATGTGGGCTGAAATGAATCACTATTCATGGTATTATGTGCATGCAATGGGACAAATTATGTGAAGCATTGTATTATTTACTTATCTGCATCCAAAAAATGTGATCAAAAAAATAAATAATAAAAAATTCAATCTTAATTTTATAAATATCATACTTTCCAAACTATTTTTACCAATACTGTCGTTTTCCTTTTTTTAATAATATCTGAAGCTAAAATTAGGCAAATTGCATCTCCTTCTTGGTAACGTCATTTGCTCTTATGGTAATGTCATTTGGCAAATGACGTGCGACATTTTATTAGTGACGCAATATGCACAATTACATCACATGTATTGTGCACAATTACATCACGAAAACGACAATATTAGTATAAATAATTTTAAAAATATAATATTTATGAAATTAAGATTGTGTTTTATATTATTTAAGTTTTTGATAAAAAAAAACATAAAGAATCACATAAAAAAAAATAAAAAGGGAAAATAATTTTATTTTTTTGGGAATACCTGCAATTAATGCCGTATGATCCGTTGAGCTGCCACAACCACCAGGACTTTGACACGTAATTTCTGTATGACAAGTCAAACCCAATCTCTAAGCATTAGTCAACGATTGTAACAAATTAGAAAAAGGAAAAAGACAAAACAATTCAAAGTTATCCTATTCAACTCACTTTCAGCGCACGTCCCATTGATAGGGTCCCACACAAGTCCGGAGTTACAGAAGCACCTCTTGATCCCATTACTCGATGGGTCGGACCCACAGGTGGAGTTCCCTTCATTACAATCTGCCTGGGACCCACAAATGGATTCCCGCGGCGACACCCACTGAATCTCCAACCCCGGTTCAGGCCACCGGTTCACCGGCAAAGTTGGGTCCAAATTCACAAAACTGGAGTAAGCGCTACAGCCCACATCCCTGACCCGAATCTGGTATGAATTGCTCGAACCACCCGCCCTGTACGTGCAGCACAGCGCCGTGTCCTCGCATAACGTGGCGTCTCTGGTGCTGTTGATGTAGGTGTGGCACAAGCTCGCCGACGAGCAATTCAACGGCGATTGCAGCAGCGTATTGGTGCAGTTGAGGTACATGATGGTGTTGCTGCTGGTAATGTTGAAGGGGAGGGTATTGTTGAGCTGGATACCCTGGTAGATTTTATCGGTAGTGATGCAGGTGTTGGAAATGAGGCTGGCGGGTCGGATCACTAGGCGTTGAGATTGTGGATTGATGGATTCAATCGGGTAGGAGTTGTTCAGTGTGTCGAAAATGAGTGACCCGGAGCTGCACCGGACCTTGTAGGAAGGGTCACCGCAGCTGGATGCGGTGCTGAGTGGGTACGGTACTGTGGTGTTTCCACAATCGGGGCAGCGTGTCAGGGACATTCCATACCCGGCGCATAATAGCAGCGCCGCCGTGAACAGGAGGAGCTCAGGTTTCGTCTCCATTGAGAGTATATACAGACAGAGAAAGAGCGTTTGGTTGTGACTTTATAAGAGAGACTTTGTAAATTATTTTTAAGATATAATAAATTTATTCAAATTAGCTAAGGTTTGAGTCACTGACAAGCACCTGAGGAAATTTTTATTTTTGAATGTATTAAGTGGATGTAAGAAGTGGGCCTTTGAGATCAACTAAAGAAAGTTATATGCAAGAGTTGACACGATAATATTTTTGTTATTAAANACAAAAATAAAAATATATATATATATAAATAGAATAGACCAATACATTAATGGAATAATTAATTATATAATGTCAAGCTTTGGTGATAATAGCAATTAACATTGTCTAATGGGCAGAGATTGACATTTTAAGGATTCATTATGTCTAGAATGAAACTATATTAAATTTTAGGTGGAGGTTTTTCTCTTTTTTCTACCGAAATTTTAGGTCGAGGTTGACTTCCACACGCACACGCACACGGACAAAAACGTAAGTTTCAAGTCGAGGTATACAAGTTAAGTTGATAATCACCTAACAATAAAATTATTGTATTTTTATGAAGATTTCAATTATATATACTCCTACGTCCAAATATATCACATATAAGTATATAACTAATTAACTATATATGGATTCGTAGACAGAATATCTCATGTGGTCTCCAAGTTGTCATTAAAATCCGGGGAACCAAAAACCATAGACAGAATATCTAGAAGGCCACTAACCAATAAAGTCTATCTAAGTTGGAAGCAATACTATAGCATATGTCACCACTTCAACAACTTCACATTAATACAGTGACTCTACCTCTACGTCTAGAAAGCATGCAGCAAAGGGTAAGCGTTACCCAACTTGAGCAAATGGTAACATACACGCATCCGCAGCTAATATAAGTAATGCTAACTTCATTTTTCAATTTCTTGTGTAGTTCAAATTTTGGCAACTAAACTAATGGGAGACAAAATGAATATTTATTAATGTGCAATAATCATTTTTCAACTAATATTAGTTAATAGCATTCATAAATGAGGAAGAATAGTGATATATATCTTAGTAAAAAAGAAATAGTGATATATACATAAATAAAACACATATTATAAATTTACAAAAATAATACATATGAAAGAATTTGAGCTAAAGTAAAAAAAAAAAAAAAAACTTTTAAGTAAAACTTTCAAACTCAAATTTTATCAATTATGTCATTTATGTACAAGTTGTGATGAAAACTGTGTACAATAAGTACTGATAATTGCTTAATTATTTATTCATAGTATATGTAAATTTATACAACTTGAATAATCACAGTCGACTGACACTAAAATGTGATTAATCTGTAAGTGGTATAGTACTATTTTTCATGCAATCGAACTAATTAGGAATTCCAAGTTTGATTTTCTCAATATTAAAAAACTTAGCTTACTAATTAAAAAAATAATAACAGTATTCTTAAAAACTATATTTTTTGTGAGTTAGGGAGCTAAAACACCCAACACAAAATAAGAAACAAGAACTAATAACCACACCTTCTAGCTCTAGGCAAGGCTAACCCAGCATCCTCCCTCGTAGAATCCCAGTGTATTAGACGTAATCAATGAGGTAAGCGAAGATTCCAATTTCCTTGTCTGGCTAGATAATTACTAGCTTATTTTTGAAGACCATGAGAGCTATGGACCCAAAACAAAGCGGAAAGCTGTTTCCAGTGTTTGACTTTGACCAAAAAAATGGGTATATCTCACTATATGTCTTGATTTTGTCACGTCATCCTTATATAATAGGGAAAAGTCTAAAAAACTTTTCTAAACTATACACTTTAGGCGTTTTATCTCTCATACTTTAAAAACGTAGAGAAGACTTCTTTCAACTACTAAAATGTGTGCTTTACCTCTAAAATTCAAACTGACGTCCAATAATGGATGGAAAAAGCATGTGATGTGCACGTAATGTGTTTAAATGAAAATAAATTTATAAAATTAGGGTCCAAAATTAATATTCAAAAATTTTTAGGATCAAATAATAATATTTTAAAAAAATCATCTTCAACCTCCACCTCTCTCTCTCTCTCTCTCAACACTGAAACTAGCCTAGCCCCGGTTAGGTTGAGCTCAATCCTTTCCTCCAATTCGAAGTAGTGAAATGAAAATAAAACTGATTCAACTTATCCTAACCCCAAGAGGAAACTCGAACGCGTTCGGTCTATTTTTTGAGATGAGCGCATTTGGGGGTTTGAGACATTAGCTCGTCAATTTGATTTCTTCGAATTTTTAGGCCTGGTTCTTGCATGGCTCCCAAGGAAGAATCCGATGGGTTATACACCGCTGCTTTGAAAGGAAACAACAACCTTCTCTCAGTTCCAAGATCCGTAGCTTAGGGAAGAACCAAGGTCGTTACTGTTGTTGGAGAAAACGACGCCGTTTTCAGCAACGGTTGCTTCAAATGTGGAAACTTCGTACACTGGGCTCGCGATTGTGTGGAAGTAGGATCAGCAGGAGAAGGTGGAGCTGGAGGGTATGTTGGTAATTTTGGGAACGATGAAACCGCGGTTGAGAAACATAGACCCAATTGCAACCATCACTTAATTATAATTGAATGACTACTACAACTTGATGTGCAAAACCCAGCTCAAGTTTTAAAGTAGAACCATGCTTCCATGATTTATAGGCAAATCTTTTCCAAACTAAAGGCATTTTTTTTTTTTTTTCTGGTAAACACATTCATAATCTCAAAAGAACAGCAAAAACTATTCATTGTCTCCAACAAAGTCGCCTGTAGAAAAAAAATAATTCAATAAGACCCATAAATTAAATAGACCAGTCTAGTGGAGATAGTGCTATGGTCGTCGGAAGGACTAGGAATCACGGTTTCTACGACCATAGTTGGCATGCCGGAGCTGATGTGCTCAGAAGCAACTTCACCACCATCAGCTGCAGCCGCCGTCAAAGCCTGCTGGAATTCACTATGGCTTGAAGCACTTCTTGCTCTATGATTGGGATGGCCTTCAGAGAAGAACAGGAGAGAGAGAGAGAGGTGGAGGTTGAAGATGATTACTTTTAAATATTATTATTTGATCTTAAAAATTTTGCGCCCCAATTTTATAAATTTATTTTTATTTAAACACATCACGTGCATGATACATACTTTTTTCATCCATTATTGGACGTCCGTTTGAATTTTTGGGATAAAGCGCACATTTTAGTAGTTGAAAGAAGTCTTTCTTACGTTTTTAAAGCATGAGAGTAAAACGCACAAAACTGTATAATTTAGAGGAATTTTTGAACTTTTCTCAATATAATATGCAAGGCCATCAAATATCCTTTTCAAATATGACAGTTCAATTCACTATTGAACCAACCAGGTAGTGACTCGTGAATCTGCATCTGAAGTGCAAATAATTGCAAAATAATGTTATCCGTCAATAAAAATATAAAAATTGAATAAGCTCAGAGAGATCCAATACTTCCACCATCATCAGTCTATTTAGAAGCAGGAATTGAGAAAAGCACCAAAATTCCATTTGAAAGCTCAATCTAAACCTTATATATAGAACAAAGGCCAACTTGCATTAGTATAATCATCTAAAGTATCACTCCTACCCACAATTACATGCGTACTTCTTCCATGGTAACTAATTACACTGGACAGTTTATAAAATTAAAATATACACAACGGAGAAGGTCACACAGCTGAAAAGGGACCAATACTTCCTTTCCAAACCAGAATCACTCACTGTTGTTAACTGCTAGAGCCAATCATGGTGATTCACACCATGAAAGAATAGATACAGGCATATATATAAATATATATATATGTATGTATATGTATATGTATATGTATAGCACTACCGTATGTACATATACATATGACTTCATGGTTTACCAATCAAAAGAACTGCTAGCTAACAAAATTGGGTCAAGAGCCTCCAAAGCCATGACTGACTTCAAGGATTCAAGTAGGTGATTCGGCAAGAAGAACAGTATGCCACCAGCCACATGCAACGTTTTTAGGTACACAACCTTCAATAGAGACTTGAGAAGGAATATTTCGGTCAATCACATCGCCAAGGCCAAGCTGCCACACCCAGACAGAAACAAGAGAAGGTGAAAAGGAAGAATTACAAGACCTTGTTAAAACAACATGATACAAGAACAAGAATGCCAGGAATACACAACTATAATCCCAATTGCTAAAATACATAAGTGGTCAAATAGAAGTTCCGAATAGATTCATTCTTTAAAATATAAAATAAAAAGAAGATACAAGTGAAAATTGTCAAGTGTCAGATAGGTACCTGTCCGTACTTGTTCCATCCCCAGCAAAAGACTTTTCCATCCTCTTGAAGAGACCAAAACAAAAGGAGGTTAACTAATGGGAATCTATCGATAACAGACATAAAATTTTACATATAATGTTAATGGCCAAAAAAGAAAAANATGTTAATGGCCAAAAAAAAAAAAAAAAAAAAACATCAACGGGCATATTATGATGGGAAGGTAAAAACAGTAATTTACCCAACGTGCATATTCTGGAAGTATATATATTTGTATGGCTTGTGGATTTATTATGGCAGGGTATTTATTAGTAGCCCCATTGTTTAAGATTTCTACTAAATAAAATGTGGATTACTTTGGCATCAAGTATGTTTTAGAATAGAAATTGTTACTGTGTCATTCTCCTCTTTCTCCCTCCCTGTTCTCTTCCCCCTTCTGTCTCTAAAATCTTCCTCTTTCTCTCTCCTCAATACACCACTTTTCCCTCCACTATTTTCCTTGTCCTACAACAGTTAAAGTCTTGCTAACCATCTGATTCAGTTACACTTTCTTATTGCTAGAAAGTTTTCAATCAGGTAGGAGTAGGTCTGGAAGCCCACACTATAACAGAGACTATAATAGACTATTGATGCCCAACCCCCACCAAGAAACGTTCGGTTTGACGTCCACCAATGCCCCTGTCGGCTTCAAAGGATCAAAGATATATCTGCCTCTCCTTCAACACCATTCTGCAATAGCTCCCAGCATACCATTCGGCATCAATTACCAATTTTCCATAATTCTGTCCACTTGATAGTCTTGGCAACAGGTAAATCAACCAAACTTTGAGGACAGAAACCTCCCTCAAAACTGATGATCAAAGCCATTAAAATATTGAATATGAAGGAATAAATGGGAAAATGATAAGTGTTAAGCCCTTGATAGCCTTTCCAGATTCTTATTGTCAAAAAAAAAGGGTGGAACTTTATTGCAAGTCTGGCAGTGTCTAGGAATGTGTTAGGATGAATTCAATGTAGAAGGCTGACTCTGGTTGAGCATTTATGAAAAGAGTGCAACAGGTGATATCTGATGACGTACCTGTTATTACAGCAGTGTGACGAGCCCCACAAGATATACTCTTTGCATGCACATTTTCCAAGTTTGGAGACTCCAATAGCCTTGGTAGAGTCTGCTTCAAAATTGAAGATAACACTTAAAACTAATAGTGCAGGAGACCTCAACTAATAGTTACTTATTTACGAATATGATATAATAAAAAAAAAATTAAGTTTTCAGGTGACAGCAATTATGATTACAAAATTGCCTGGAGTTGGGAAGAGTGAATATTTCATGTTGTCTAATGGATGAAGGTTACGGAAAAGTGAAATTGATATTATTGTCTGCATTGGTGAATAGATCATTTGCCTAGACATAAATTACTAAACCATAGTAAGCTGATAACTATGATATAATCACAGCACTTTTTTTTTTCTTTCATGATAAGCAGAGTAGGGAGCTACGGGATGACCCTATAATAGAGCATACCTCGGCTTGATCAGCACCAGTACCCAACTGCCCAAATTGATTTCCACCAAATGCATAAACATCACCATCAGCAGATATACAGACTGTATGCCACAGTCCTGCAGCAACTGCCTCTATTTGAATACCCAATAAGGAAGATACACAAGTTGGGTTTAGTTCATCATCTGTACTCCCTTGCCCACACTTTACCAAGAAAATATGACAGTAATTTAGTATAACAAGCACAAGCATGCATAAGCCAAGAGAGTAACAGAAACATAAATATTGCAAAGGAATAGAACAGATAATCCCTTGTTAGAGTGAACCTCATCTTCAACATCTACATTGCTTTTTGTCCACCATATTCTACTTTACCTACATGTTGATCCTAAAGAATGGTTAACAGTTAATAAAATCCAAGCACTGTTGTAGATGAGTAAAGTATAATTTCATTTGATTCTTATGGAAAGACAAAAAGAAAATCCATGGAAGTACGTAATGAAAACTCGCATTCATGGGCAAATCAGTGTATAATTTTAATCAGCCGCATATTGCCTGAAAATGCTGACAGTACCAAGGAAGTATTAGCAAGCAAAATAAATGAC
This sequence comes from Cercis canadensis, assembly GCA_003255065.1. Classification (NCBI taxonomy): domain Eukaryota; kingdom Viridiplantae; phylum Streptophyta; class Magnoliopsida; order Fabales; family Fabaceae; genus Cercis; species Cercis canadensis. Next base: position 986,428 of record QAOA01000580.1, on the reverse strand, counting down.
AGGATCTTTGGTGGCATAAAAACTGAAGTAATTGTGAAAGCACTGACCTAGTTTTTTCCACATTAGAAGCTTAGTGAAGTATCTAAGCATGGGATGGTCCTTATTGTCAAAGATCATCCTTATACCTACTAAGATCTGAATGATAAGATGGCTCTAAAAGAAACAAATAAATTTTCGCTTGAAGATAAAGTGAAAACCTCAGAGGAGCTGAATAAGGGAAGGTGTAAGTGTGGTGCCAAATATAGCTCATAGTAGAAAAATATGCAGTATTATTGTCAAAATTCATTAAAAATATCTGCTAAATAAAATCATTCACAAGGAAGAGGGAAAAAAAACTTGGCAAATAATTAGAGCAAAACATATTAATGGGTGAGACTTTTCAAATTAGAAAATTTCATAAAAAATAACTAGTTCTCTTTTTGCCTTTTGCTTTCAGTAAGCTTTCCGCAATGTCTTTAATAAATACATATGTAACCATATATTATGACCACCTTTTTATGTTACCTTTTACAAGAAATGTATGTTAAGATGATAAATATATCTTTCACACCCATACTTCCTAAGCATCTATTAAATCTTTCCAGGTACCATTCTCAATTCCCCCCCTCCCCCAAAAAAAAAAATCTTTCAATGTACCAAGCACTTCCTTCCAACACGACGAATACTAATCCAAGAAAGGGACAAGCTAGCAAATCTCAGATATTAAACCATTATTAGAGGACTAATTCCTTTTTAAATAGTCTAAAAGATGAATTCCTGTTTCTTTTTCCTTTTCAGCTTCCTTAAAGGTGTTGAAGGGGACTTCATGATTCCCCCCTACAGGAATTCAGCACCAAGATAGCAGGATGTGTTTCCTACCAATAAGACCCATTCAAGCTAGCACTGGCTGGTTCATCAAAAGATTTGATTTAAAATGAACACTGACCAAATTTACTCAGGAAAAAATTGTGCATATGTGGAACTTTGCAACAGACTCACTTTAACTAAAGACTTTGTTAGGCGGCCACAAAATTAACATTAGGAATATACTGAATGGACATAAAAACCGCAGCAAATTTCATTAGCACAACAGGATAAGAACTTTGAGTGGGGCAAAAACTACAAAAGTTTCCTAGTTCACCTTAAATTACCTGTCCATATAGTCCCCAACCAAAAGTTAGCAAAGCTCCAGCATCTGTCAGTTCAGACAGGTAGACATAAAAATATCAGCACATATGAAATTTATTATATACAAAAGAAGTAATTTTCAATATAAAATCTGCTATTAAGGTAGCTGTCCAGATTTCTATACTGTAATTTTTCAATTCTCAACATAAAATCTAGAAAGACAACACCAATTATAGATAATTTCAGAGATACTTCCCTCCCTCTTTATTGAGTCTTTCATTTCTTCGCCCAACTGTCCCATCCAATATAGAACAATAAACACGCTTATGCAACCACCTTGATACTGACTAGGTAAATCACATTCTTAAACTTCCATTTTTATTTGTCCAAAAAAGATGTCCTCGTTTAATACAAAGTAAGACCAACATATGTGTACCTGTGATTACTGCACTATGTCGACCTCCACAGGCAATTCCCTTCACATAACTTCCAGGAACTCTAAAATTCTGTCCCTCAGAACTCATGTTTCCTCGAGTAAGTGCTGTAGATCTATCTTTTCCATAAGAAGAGGAATCAATACAAGGAACTAGATGAGGAGTGGACACCATGCGTATTCTGGAGCCTAAACCAAGTTGCCCTTCACCTCCATAGCCCCAACCCCAAACCTGTCCGATATCTGAGAGTTTCAGAAAATTAGAACCAATGATATGTCTTATACTACATAACTGATCTTCCACAGATCAAATATGATACTGGAACCAAACAATGATCATATTATAGAAAGAGGGAGAGGGGGGGAATAACAGGCATCAAATCTTAGGTAATAGTCGAGAACAAAGTCATATTACCTGACAATGCTAGCGTATGGCGTCCACCAGCAGCCACACTTGTTATCCTTACTCCTGGGTTTAGTGTAACAAGACACGGTAGTGCTGTCAGAGTATCATCACCAGATGACGAGCTTTCAGCTGTTTGCTTAGCTGAGGATACTCTCCTTCGCTTTGTACTTTCTTCTCCACTAGTACTGGAGACAGTTCCTCCAGTAGATCTTGAGCCTTGAGAGCGAGGGCTTACTGTTGCAGAATCACTCTACATCAGTTAGCAATGATAAAAGGCAAAGTATCCTGCTTTGGTCATCATAAAAGGACTTAACTCCTCTTTTTCTTTTTGTTTTGGCCGGAGGGGGGTGTTCCAAATGGCAGGCTGTGAAAAGGTCAAACATACCTTGCTCTGTTAAGAATGAACTCGGCTTCTCTGGCATATCCTTTTCAAGACTTACCCCAGTTGATGGTTCACCAAATACCTTCCCAGAAGGAATACATTCCTTCCATCCCCATGTGTAAACTTCTCCATCATCTGCAAAGGAACAGCATACATACTTATGGTTATAAAATGACACCATGCAGAAAACTTTCCTTAGTCTATAAGTGAATATGGTTGTTTTGTCTATTCCTATCAATTATCTATATCACAATTGGAGAATATTTCTTGGGTCCACTTTAAATGAATTCCCTGTGAAACTTAACTGCAAGTTATGAGGTAGATATGAAAGCTTTGAGATGATTTCAACAGAGACAACGTTATAGGTTCATTTTATAGTTCCCTTTCTTTCAGTCTCACTTTTTTTTTTTTCACCAGAAAAGAAAGTATAAGAGAATCAAATTTACCTGTAACAGCAACACAATGTGCCCATCCAGCTGCAGCCTTTACGATAGAAGCTTCAGTTGGAAGAGGGAAAGGCTCTGGAGTTTCCTTTACAATTCAACTAGAACATGTAAGTCAGCTGACAAAGAAACAAAAGTAAAGGGTGGGGGTGGGGTTATCGTATTATATGGTGATGCATTACCCCGTGCTTGCCAGACGTCACATAGCTTTGGCCTAGATCATCTGTTGAACCCCATGTGATGAGCTTTCCTGACCCTGATTAAGGAAGAACATATGAACAATAATGAATCCTTTATGTAATTAAAATGTAATAAGAAAGCGCTACGATAAAAGGGTAGAAAATAGGGAGCTAGAAAGATATACACATGACAGAACTACCTTGAAAATGCAAGGGAAAATAAGAAAATAGGGCTTAATTTCAAATCATCAATCAGAAAAGAAAAAGCTGAACTCATAGTGAGTGCATTTCCTTATTCGTGGTGATAAACGTAAGGAAATAATAATTAGTGACCATTACACACACACAAAGAAGAAATGAGAGGAGGAAATAAAACCAGTGGAAGAGCAATTTGAATAAGTCAGCCAGACAAAATATGTTTGAGAGAAAGATAGAGAGAGATATAATGTTTGATTGGAAAGAAAAATGCTTTGGAGCAAAGAAAACAAAAATTCGACTCTATTGAGAATAAAGCCAGCATCGAGCTCATGCTCAGCTGAATTGAGTTTCCCCTTCTACTGAAAGGAAATGAAACAGCAAATGTATAATTCCAAGTTCTCATGTAAAGCTTAGTATGACATTTTCTGGCAGTAAAACAGAGGAAAATGCGCTAGAGAGCAATTACTTCCACTGCCATGTCAGCAAAAGATCTTCTCAATCAACTTGATTAACCAACTCATTTTCATAAAAAAGTTTAAAAAAAAAAAANAAAGTAAAAAAAAAAAAAAAAACAAAGAAAGAAAAGACAAAGCCTGAGGTTCCCAAATTAATAAATCGAACAGAAGAAACGAAGAAATGAATTGGAAAAAATGAAGCACCAGAGATAGNTAAAACAGAGGAAAATGCGCTAGAGAGCAATTACTTCCACTGCCATGTCAGCAAAAGATCTTCTCAATCAACTTGATTAACCAACTCATTTTCATAAAAAAGTTTAAAAAAAAAAAAAAACAAAGAAAGAAAAGACAAAGCCTGAGGTTCCCAAATTAATAAATCGAACAGAAGAAACGAAGAAATGAATTGGGAAAATGAAGCACCAGAGATAGCCAAGGCAAATCCACAACCACCACCGCAAACATCCTTCCAAGAGTAACCGGCAGAACAAATCGTCGGCGGAACCCTAACAACCACTGGCGTCAACAGCGGCGCCCTCTGCGGGAGAGCTCCGGGAAGGTAACCCCACATGTATACCAACTTCTCCTTAACCTCTTGCAATGCGGCAGCATCCCCTCCTCCTTCATTCCTCTCGCCATTCATGGCGATTTGAAGAAGAAAATTCAGGAAATTGAATCAAATTTTTTTATGTGTAAGAGATAAAAGAGTTAATATTTTTGCTCAGGTTTTCTCTGGCGGTTTCTGCTTGGGAAGACCAGAGGGAAAGAAAACGAGAAAGAGAAACAGAGGTTTAAGAGTTTGGTGGTGGGTGGACTAAAGAGTTTACGGAAAGTGCCCTAATCTTTGCTGGTGCATAAAAGGGGGCGTATCATTTTCAGCGGAATGGGGCTGCCACGTAGGATGCTCGCGTGGTTCTCTGTACACGTGGCATCATGTTGGCCGCTAGATGCTCGGCCAATGCCAGCCATAAGTTGGGCAGAAGTTTCTGGAAGGTCACTCCTCTTAAGTCCTAGCTCCATAGGCCATGCATAGAGCTTAGGCCACGTGTTGTCCCAAGACACATACTACAATCATTTTGTGTCGCCACGTGTCGACAAAACTTATTGGAGCCTGTGGGTCATGGTGACACGTCACATTGGGCCCTTGGCGTTGTTTCTGTGATGCAGTTATTTTTGGCAATTCCAGATTCTCAGCGCCGAATCAAACCGTAGAACTTTCGGTGTCCACCCTTTTGTATGAAAAAAATGGACGGTTACGCCAGCAAGGCACGTGTCTAGTGAATTGTAATTTCTTTTCTATCAAAGGAAGATTAGTATTACCTTGGTTTAGTTGCAATTTTTCTTGGACTAAAACTTTATTTTTATTTTTCACTGTTAAATTGGTTAATAATTAAGTCTCTCATAAATAATTTTTTTATTTAACTTATAAAAGAGTATAATACATTATTCCATGTCTAGTGGAGTCGCATTCTACCTTAAAATTATCCCTCACCTCTTTTATCTCAGGTTTGATTATTTCTAATTGTAAAATGACAATTTTAGCCAAATGACCAATTATCACAAGTAATAAAAAGAAGTAGATACTAAAATTTTTTTTAAAAAAAAAAAAAAGAACGAAAGTATCAAAACAAAATTTGTTACTTACGGACGGAATTAACACGAAATATGAAGTTTTGCTTTTTTTTTTTGTTTTTTTCTTTCTTTTCATTCCCTGGAGGATATATTAAGCTAATCTTTAGTATATGCCCAATTAACTTTTTCCCAGCAATCTCATTGTCCTGTTTGAGTAATGTCTTAATGCATATTGGCGTTCTGGTGACTATAGTTTTGAGGGCATATGTTGAAAACGCTAGTCCTGAATAGAAGTGGGCATGTCGAAAAAGAAGTAGGATCTTTTAGGGATCTCCTCCATCTCCCTTTGTTATAAAGATTTTGTGATAGACACGTAAAGATTTTTCCAATACCAACACTTGACAAATAAGGTCCATGTAATACTGTTAGGTGATCCAAGAATCAAGCTGGCATGCATCAAATTAAGGTTATATACGAAACACCCCTTCTCAATAATGGTTGGTGCAGATCCTACAAAAAATTAGTTATACATTACCATTTGTGTCCTTGTCAAAGGTTTGAATCACCAACCACAACCAGAAATTATAATGAAACGAAATATAAGCGGAAAAGGTCCCACTTTCTTGTCTTTCTTCACATGAAAATATATGAATCTGGTTTATATTTTCCGATGTTTTTGCTTCCAATCTTTCTGACTGAATAATTACACATTGTATATGATTTATGGTTTCATGTGAAGATAAAATAAATGAATTTATTAATTATGTTAGTATATTGTTAATGATACCTGAGTAGAAGTACTATTTTTACCACAGTAAAAGAATAATAATATTTTTACTTAATTAATGTATATCTCTATCTTTTCTTTCAAATCTCATAAAGTCACTTTTTCACATACCATCTCTTAACTCTCTTGCTTGGGTCTTTTTCGCTCAACCCGACCTACTCTATCTTTCTCCATTATCAAGCTAACTTGAGCATCGTAAGTCACCAAAACTCAGGCTCCAACCTTCTCTCACCATATTCTTCTCTTTATAGATCACCGAACTACTCACAATTATATTACTTTATGTGATGATAGTTTGTTTTTATGATTGATTCTAGCTATTACATTTATAACTATATGTTATTAATTTCTTCATAAGGAAAGTGACAGTTTTTAGCGTTGTTATTATTATATAAATCCAATCAAATAACCTGTTTGGACTGTGGAGGCTTTAATTATGCGACAGTCACCATTCATCAGGAACTGTAGATGGTGGCATGGTCTTATGAAAGATATAGTTTGGACTTTCACGTATCAAACAAAAGAATTATTTAAAACCTAACTTGCATGATAGCCCTTCTTTCTTTAACCCAATATCCTTTGAATAGACCTACTTGCCGCAATGAAAACTACCCATTATCCTCCTCCTTCTTCTTCTCAGTAGTGATAATCATAGAATGTGCTCAATACTATTGAATTTTATTGGGAATGAGACCTTCAACAATAAAGCAAGGTTTTGTTAGGTCATTGTTTAGATTTTTGCATGGTTGATTCTAAGCATTTATATAAACTGATATAGGATGAATTACATCAATCACAAGTCAGCTTTATTTGAAAAGAAAATAATAAAATGGTGTACATTTTCTTCTCATATATATATGCTACTTTCTAGAATCCCTTATTCTATCATTTTTTTTTTTTAGTTATNCCCTTATTCTATCATTTTTTTTTTTTTAGTTATACTTGATTTCTGAATGTAAATAAATATGTAACTTTTGATTTGAGAATTACTTTTAACAGATTTTTTTTTCTCTTATAACTTGTTTGGATTGGTTTGATTTTAGAACCAAAAAAATAATACATTTTATCAAAAATAAAATTCTTATAATTAAGCCAATCTAAACCCGTTACTTACCTAATATCTTCTATTATAAGTTTTGAAGTTTATCTATTCTTTTGTTGTTTTCCTTAATTCAAACACTGTCTATATATTCAACCAACACCTGAGAATACATGACATACATCAACGTGTCTCCTTCTAATTTTGACAAAAGTACAAAATTGAGCTAAATCTAATAACACTTGTTTTGATTATAGATACTAAAAAGTTAATTTTAAAAATTTTATTTCTGCTATATACTTTATTTTTTTTCTTGAACCCGTTTCAGAAAACTGAGGTGGGTGGGGTAAAAGCGAATCAACAAATCTCTCACAGCCACAGAATCTGTTCGAGAAAGCAGCTTAAGAAGCCACAAATTGGCCTTTGACGGCTTTCCTCTATTAGATCGCGGCTCACAGGCCCAAATCAAAACAGAAAAAGCATGGAGACACGTCGCCCTTTAATACAGAGTGTTTGAGCCACTAAATTGTGTGGCCTCTCGTTCACACTAATTCTCTACGTTTGGGCCTTAAACGAGCCACATCTACCATAAAAAGTAGAAACATACTGATCCGAAAGAGTCATAATTGGGCCCTCTAATGAGCAAGTGTCGAAGTCTTAGAATGGGCTACCTTTGATCGTGTGGTTCTCAAGGCCTCACCAATTATTGTACGGGTTGGGCCCATTATCAACATTCCGTGAGGCCGCATGTTTTGGATAACTAAATCTGTGGTTAAGAAGGCCTGAGTAATAATTGCCTGTCGTCGGGCCCACGATTAGGCGATGGGTAACTACTACTCCATCGTTTATCATGTACGGATACCGTGGAATTTGTATGCAATCATGTAATAACATTGAGGAGCAATAATGTTTTTGCAAAGCTTTCAAGGCTTTATCTTTATTATTTTGTAGAACTAAGAGCATGGTAATCCTGAGATATCGGATTGGGGCCCATTCAGTTATGGCCGTTTGATGTTTCTCTCTACAATCATTGGATGGGGGTCAACGTGTTTAGGATAAGAGATCGTGTGGTGAAGAAGAGGTGTGGGTAATGATTGAGTGTAAGCGACTTGACACTCGTTTGTCCATGTTAGACGTGGAGAGTTTGTATGGTAAATTTTGGAAGGTTCATTCGGTGCCACGTGACACATATGGGTTGTGTATTTTGAGCTACCTAAATTAAATTTAAATTATATCACTTATGTTAATATGACAAAATATAAAACTGTATAATATAATTAACGTTGTTCTTTCCTAGTATAACTTAAACTTTACACACTTTCACAGGTGACTTTAACAATCAGTTTTAATGAATTATAAGATCATGTGTAGCAAAATGAGAATAATAATAGTTGCACAAGCCTTAAACTTATTTGGGTTTAGCGGTAATTGTAATTAAGTTTAAATTACTATACCTACAATTTCTTTTGTCTTAAACTTTGATGTGTTTAGTATGATTAAGGAGAAAACTTAATGGAACAACATTTGAAGGAGTAATAATAAGTTTGTATTTTTTTCTTTTACCTCGTATCAAACATACTTTAAATAAAGTAGTTGTATATAAGGATTTATACGATTATGTTATTAATGAAAGATATATTTNTTTATGTCAATTTTTTTTTCATGGTCATAGAAATCCAATTCTAATTTTTTTTGTGAGAAACTTACTCCAAAACTATTCTTAAAAATCCTACTTGTTTGGTAATTTTTTTTTTTGAAATCTTGTATCAAACATGAAAATCTTAATTTATCAAGTTATGATTTCCAAAAAACTAAAAAAAATCATTGTACCAAACGCCACCTTATTGTAATGTTTAGATGGCATATTATTATTAATGAGGAACAAAAACAAAAAAGCTATATAACTATAAATTTATTCTATAATTAAATTTTTGTTAAGATGATACTCAGCTGAATTTGTATAATTTAATTGATGTTATGACTTATAGCAGTTACAAAAGAATTAATAATCATGAAAACTATGGCTAGCTTTAAATAAAGTGACCCAACATTGTTAGTCAATTGATCATATGCACCCTTCCCTTGCCCATGTGGGCGGGGCCAACACCCTAGCTATAACAAAAAGTTTTCATAATAAAGCATGTAATTATTGTTTTATAGACTATTAATAATATTTAGTGAATCAACTTGAATATTTTTCATAGGAAAATACTAGACTACATAGAATCTGTGAATTATAACTTTCGTTGCTGAGGTATGTAATGGAGTTCACTATTTTTAATTCAAAAACCCTGCTCAGTTATATCTATCATTTCAAATTTTAAAAATTGATTTAATTAATAAAAGGAAATAAAGAGGATAATAATTAAGTAAATCTTGAAATACTTTTATACTTCAAATGCTTCATATTATATATGATATTTTTTGTTCTTTTTACCAAATATGAACTTTGGTTTTAACTCACTAGTTATTTAGCAATATCATGATATGAGTTTCTATTACGAAATAACACAATACTTTGACTAAATAATAGATCATGTAAAGTACGATAGAATACATCTTGTTTCTTTTTGGAAATAGTTAACATTTTTAGTGCAAATATAATTTGGCATAAAACTTGTTAGTTCAAAAACACCAAACTATACTATATATAAAAAAAAAAAAATAGAAATTTTATAATATTACATGTGTATATCATATTACATTGACGTGACAAACATATGTAATTTTCATATTTTATTAGATATAAAATTAATTTATCTTATTTTCTTAAACAAACTTAAAATCAATTAATTTGTACATATGTAATTCATACATTGGCTATTCTTATGTAGTATGACATACAACATAAATATCAAAAATATTTAAGAAACTTTGATAAAAAAAAAAAAAAAAAAAAAAAAAAAAAAAAACTAACAATTAAAACTTTCATCTCATACGATGGAAATAATGCGTATAGCCCTTATAACATGTGTTTCCTTTTGATGTTATATAGTTGATGGTCTCCTTTTATCTTAGACTTGAAACATGTGAGATTTAGGCATGCTTTGCTTGATATAAGGTTTACTTTTCCCGACAGAAACTTTATGAGCATTACTTTCAAGATAACATTCAAACTCAATAATTAATTTGACAAATTGGTGAATGTAACACTAATAAGTTTCAAATTCAATAATAGCCTTAATTTTATTTCATTTCTTAGAACTTGATGGTTTGTTGCTAGTGGTGCATTGCATATATGTGATACTATGCGCTTGCTTCAAGCTCACACCTTTTCTTCATCATTATTTCTCTTTCTCATACGCATAAACGTACAGATGCACACATTGAGCAAAACTCAACTACGTGAGCTAAGATAGGTACACCAACCCATTCGTGTGACACCCCCGACAAGGTCTCGGATATAAAATTTCAGCCTGAGAGCCGAGAGGAACAAAAGTAGCACAATTTTGAAACACAAGTTGTGTGTGTGTCTAAAGCAGTAAGCAAAGAGAGAGATGGGAAGCCCCAGACAGAGTGGTGTGAGCTGCTTCCAGATGCCTCTTCACTACCCAAGATACAAACAGAAAGACTACCAAAGCATGCCTGAATGGAAGCTCGATCGTCTCCTTGCTGAATATGGATTGCCTACACAAGGTGATTTGGCCTACAAGAGAGAGTTTGCTATGGGGGCTTTTCTCTGGCCCAAGTTTTCACCGTGATCCAAAGTCTTGAGCCTTACCAGCCTCGTTTCTCGACATCAGCAGAGGTTTATTTAGCTTTACTTGTAGTTATAACTTATAGCATGCATAAAATGATTTATCACTAACATATTAAGTTTACAAAAGGATATCCATCAAGTTTAGAAAGACTGTTTCTGTGCATGAATAAAATTAGGAGTCCAGGGATAAGTGTTACAAGTTCTGAATATATTTATTGTCTTTCTTCTTTTCTGAAAAAGTTGATATAGTTTATTAGTTTCTCTCTTAATCATCTTCAAGATACAAAATATAAATTTTGAATGATAAGTACTTTTCTTTGCAGGGCATTCTTCTGCAACCGCAATTAGCAGCACAATAGGAATTAGTGCTATTGGCAAAGAAGCAATAGGATCTAGCATAATCACTAAAACGGTTTGCTAAGTAGTACAATTTCCTTTAAGAGTTGTGTTCAAACTCAAAGTTATAGTAAAAAAAATAAAAATAAAAAAATAGCCAATGCCTGTTTGTTTGATGGATCAAGTACAGAAGAGATGAAAAGATCATTACTAACAAGAATTTTCTGTCCAATAATTCAAGTTCAAAATTATATTGCATAAAAAGAGAATTCAGTCTGAAATGCAGTCCAAAGACCTTATATTTGGCCCATCAAATAAAATCAAATTTAATTCCTATTTAGTCTTTAAAAGCAGGCTCAATTGCTTTGTTCTTTCATTAAAGAATTTATTCATCTTTAATAAAAAGAAGAAAACTGATATACGCAGGCTTGGATACATTATGGGGTGGAACGAGATCAAATTGTTCCTTTCATTAGTTCCATTCTGTTCCACCCAACAAGCTGTAAATGACGCTGGCCAAAAGTATAAACAAATAAATCAGGAGAGCTCAAACACTTCTATATCAGCTAAAAAACGAACACATGTTCTGCCAAGATATAATTTTTTTTTTATAAANAAAAAAAAAAAAAAAAAAAAAAAAAAAGCGGGATATTTACCTTTTATTTATGACATCGAGCATGTTATATCCTACATTAGAAACTGTTCTAGTGTCATACCATCATTAAGAAAAGCTATCGAAAGAAACCCCTTGGGAAGGTGAATTTCTGACACCCGGAACCAGGTGAAACGAAAACAAGGAACCACTCATATTGACAGGCAGTCTGAGAACTAAGGGGGTCACAGTCACGGTCACCTATATCACACTTGGAAGGATTGTTGGTCCAAACTCCAAACTGCACAAACTATGTCCGCCTCCTGAGACGCCTGCCCATTGGATTAGTCGATTCAGCGGCAGCCGCCCCGTCTGCTAAATCTTGCCCGTATACGCTACTGCCACTTCTCTTCCTGCTCAACGGCTGGTTTGAGTTCTCATCCACCGTCGCAAATGTCTCCAGCAGCTCCAACAACATTGAAGGGCATGTCTCTTTCAATTGCTTGAAGGCTTCAGACTGCATTACCTCTGTTCAAAGCAAAATAATACATCAATCAGTTTCCAAAAGAAGGAACATTTAAGGAAGGAATTCCGAAAAGGATTAAAAAAATAAAAGAGAGGATAAACTAGCGGAGAATATGCAGTAAGTGAAATTTAAAGGCAATACAAAAACCTGGGAAATATCAAGTTCTGAAGGACGACCCAAAAGTTTACTTATGCCAACAACAAATCCACAGATATTAAAGCAGTGATTGGGTTTTGACAATTCAGTGACTCAGGAAGCAATAAAAATGGAGAGAATGGCAGATATATAGGAGTTATTTCAAGTGATGGAATTTCAGTTATAAATTCCATATATAGATATAGTTAAGTTCACGATCAGTGTCTGAAGGAAACCCTCCCATAATTCATAAGTATTCGCACATCACACAGGAAATTAGACAGAAACTTAGAGATAAGTAATGAACACAATATCGACAGAAGTACTTTCTCGAAAAGGGAGCCAGAAAGATAAATAGAATTGCACTTTAATAAAACTACAGGTATTAAAGTTATGTATTTCTCTACAGCGAAGAAGAAAGGACAGAGGCGAAAAGAATGCTCTATAAAGCATGTTGGCAACCACTTGAATTCAGAAAGTTTCACCTTGGAAGGTGCAATACCCATGCTCCTCCAGAATCTCAACAAGCACTACTCCTACCATACGCCAGATACAACATATACATCAAACCCCCTAGAACGAAAGCCCCCAAAAATGCTGTTATTGTCACCCTACTCAATTCAATGTAGCTTCTGAAAAGTCAAGCCACATGTACAAGCCATATAACTCTATTACTGTGTTATCGGATCCAAAAAGAAAAAGCATAGAATTCTATTCCATTCTATGGTATCTCAAAACCAAGTAGCACAAACAAGTTAATATAAGGTTCCAATATACAACATTAGCTTCAACAATAACAAAGATCAAATCATCACATAGCCAGAGCGATCTACCACCTAGAGCCTATAAAAGGAAAATATTCTAGAATACTCAAACGAAGAAGACCAGAAGGTTCACAAAATGCACAGGTAAATGCAACAATGCATCTTTTCAATAGGGTGAATAATTAGATGGTGTACCTCCTGTCTCCCAGTCTGCAGAACAAAAGTAGGGATGAAACAAAGGAGGTGAGTTGGTATTCTAAATGAAGTTCAATCAAAGTCTTGCCATTCAATGGTATTTGACCATATAACATACTGCACTTCTATCCTACCAACTTATAAAACGCAGAAACTAACAGCATGAAAATGTAATTGATTAAGAAAGCATGAAGAAACACCCAGAATGATGATATATGTTACGCAAAAAGAATCTTAAGTTGACATAACCTGGTAAATTTCACGTTCATATTCTATGGATAACACGCACCTCCCAAGTTTGCTGGATTTGCAATAAATTTTAAACAGATAGCCTTAAGCTGTGGACAGTGGTGTTGCTCAGCGAGGGCAAGTGTTGTAGCCACATTATCAGTATTGATTTCTTCACACAATTTTGACTCACATAACAATTTCAGCCGATCAAGATTATAAAGATCACCAGCAGCCAAGAGATGCTGGACCATGACAGTATGAGTGCACATGGGTGTTGAGCCCATAACTTCATAGACGTCAGGAAGTTTGTCTGTATAAATGAAGAGAAGCATTGCCTGCAAAGACAGATAAAGGGATTTTCACTCAATAAACCTGCTTAACGTGAAAGTATGAAAAGAATTCATTTTCCAGTTTGAACTCTGAAATTGGCAGAAAACAGATGAAGTGGCAAAGATCTGACTGTAGGAACAATATCTTAAAAATATCCTAACTTCTCTGAGGACCAGACTAGAATGGCCGCTTAACTGCTGAAACAACTCTCAGCATTCCATTAAAGAAGCAATTTAATTTTCCTTATTCTAAAGGCACAACATTCTATACAACACAGTTGCAAATTAAAACAGTTTTTATCCCACCACAAAATGCACCCAGTTCCAACCGTCCTCTTCATAACCAAAGTAAACATGAAAATCTGATCTATATTTATGGAAACTACATAATTGCATGCAACAACTGAAATCAACAAGCATGAGAGCAAACCTACTGTTATCAAGCAGAAAAAAAGAATTAAATAAGAAAGAAATATTATAAATCCATACTTTAACCTGCTTGGTATGGTCCATTATCACTTTGCCACTTGCACGTTGACACATTATCAGGTAACCCCCATATGGTTTGGCCCATTCTCACTTTCCATTACAAAATAGACAAATGGAAAAAAGTAGTAACAGAATAAACCACAAGGAGACAAGTTGCCTGGAACTCTCTAATGTATATTATTATTCATTGTTAGTTTATCTTTCATGCAGCCTAAGATGCACACCAACTAAGCAAACTGTTCAAATCTCAAATACATAGTCATCATGAGTAGCACTACGAGTCTCTCCCTTCTATACAGCAGGATTTTAAGATTATATGATTTCGTTATTATAATTTCAATCCACATAATCTGTTTCCCTTTCTTAGCCATTTATTAAAAATTATAGGTTTCAGGGCTAGAGATCTAATCCCACAATTCAAGTGGTATGACTAACAGCCCAAAGCCATAGCTAGGTTGCCGAAGTTCATGGATAAGGGTTGTTGGAGCTATATGATTATACATATGAAATTATTAATTTATCAAGACTTACTTAAATGCACATATCACCAGTCTTCACTTTGACGAGTGATGACATCAATCTGGGGGGCTTGAAGAATTGTTTTGTAAAGTTATCGCATTGTGTAGCCAACATGAAGAATTTTGTGTTCCTTATACCGTTCTGTTTTTGGAGGGCTCCTCTTAATATAGTCATTTTATAATAGGATAAGACCATTTTTTCTCTTATCTCAACGAATCTCTCATTAATTATAAGAAAATGAACACAAATAGTATCTCATTCCAAATAAAAATTCTATTGCAGTAGAAGATAGATTTGATTCTTAGAGAAAACAAATAAATGAAATTTCAATGATGAATGAGCAAAGAGACTTATGGCGTAAGAATATGCTTTAATCATTTCACTCTTTAGATATCATATATATAAAGTAATTAGAGCTAAAAGCTGACCTTGAAGATAAATGGCTCAATATCCTCTACCACTACTTCATCTAAGCTTGGATCCCCAACAAGTCCGAAAAACTGGGCTCTAAACACAGGAGAACGGGCAGCAAGTATCAACTTATGTGCTTTGAAACTTTCATTCCCGACCTTAAAAAGTATGTCACAACCAACTTCGGATTCTAACAAGTCCTTGAAATCTTGACCCATGTCAGACCATGGTACTATAACACTCTGTTTAGATCCTTCAAAACGAGTTTTGACAACACCAACAGTGCAATGCATGACAAGGCAATCATTCTTCAGATACTCTGAAGCTTCTAATTGTGTTCTTCTGAAAAATCGCTTGTAACCCCTGAAATGAAGATAGAGAGGTGAATTGAAGAAAGCTCAAAATTTGGGAAACCCCAAGGGCCATACTTTCACAGGTATCATTTACAAGAATGACCAAAGATACTATTTCTTTACGAAAATAGCATGCAAAAGTTTCAACAGTTACAAGCAACAACTGAAAATAATTCCGCCACATCACCAATCACATGACACAAAAGTTATGCTCGCCAACTAAGTCTTGAAATAGCTATCTACATCCAGGGATACACGACCCAATAAATGCTGCTAATATTAAGTTATCAGAGCTACCTACAGATGACTATTCAATTATGACATGTCAAAACAAAATTAAATCAGAGACCAATGTGTCAATCAACACAATAATGTGTAAAATTTTCCTTACCGTAAACCCAAAGTAGAACAATGTGTTAATCAACACAAGCTGGAATAAAGTCATTTCAAATTGTCAACATAAGACCATGAAAAACTCATCAATAAGAACAGTTCTTATGAATTACCACAAGCAATTAATCCAAGTAAGCTAAGTGTCAAAAAGCACAATACCCATGAAACCATGTTGATATTCATTGTCCGCATTAAAACCCAAAAAGCATTTCATTTAATACTCTTGTTTAAGATAAGTAGATTAAATTACATTACATCCTTCACAGACATTACTCTCACTCAAACCCCAGTTTCTGCAGCAGGGAAGTAACCACTCAATTAAAACCTCTAAATCCCAATTCTTCAGAATAAAAACATTCCTCCTTCACCAATATTCTATTCGAAATTCACAACGGGACAACACACACTGTTAACAAAACAACGATAATCAATCAACTAAATCCATACCACATGCTGCCTCTATACTTCAATGTATAAGGTCCACCCTCCAGCGGGCGATCAAAATGGCTATGCACTTTATCGTTCCCCTTTTCAGTCTGATCCACCAAAGTCAACTTGAACAAAGCTCTCACATCGGTTCCCTCGCTAGCCAACGCTATAAAAACCGAAACGTACAAGGAATTATCCTCTGGGTTCTTACCATCCGGGTAGAAATAAATCGCCCAATCGTACCCACCAACGCTGAAAGTGTCGCTCATTATATACTTGCCAGCACCCATTCCTTTGGCTAAAGAGTACCCCTTTATGGTGAATTGATGCGACCCATTAACCGTCTCGCTAATTGACCGTGAGCACGAGCCCGACTCTGAGAAGGGCTTGAAATCATCCATCGCCTCATCCAATTCAGGGGTTCCCAAAGGTTTTGGGGACGCCATGAGCACGACACTTAAAACCCTAGCGAGTAAGAAAGGAAACCATTCAAGCAAAAGCGAATGAAATGGGAAAAAGCCCTAATTGTGGTTTCAGAATGGGTAGTAAGTCCCGAAAACTCGGGTCCAGAAAGGTTCGGGCAGATAATGGAAGGGATACGTGAATTGCGAAGTAGAGCACTGCGTGGGAAAAACTCAAAGAGGCAGTGACGGGTTCCGCTAGGCCAAGGCGGGTGACCCTTTACCGGTTTAAGGGCTCACAAAAGTTTTGTTCTTTTTCTTTGGTGCAAATCATAGTACAGATAGAACGGGAGCAACTTGAATGAATTGAAACGGAAAAGAAAGAGTAATAAGCTACGTTACGTGCTGTAGTGGGGGTGCCACGTCGAATTTATAGGATTCTGTTCTACGCTGAGGAACAACATTTTTTAAAAAATTATATTGATATTACATGCATAATTAATTAGAGAAATAATTTAAACTGTGTATTATTTATTTATTTAACCATTACTTTATTTATTTATATTATTGTAATAGATAGAACTTATATTGATTATTTAACTTTGAGTCAATTTCGATTGGAAAAGTTACTTAACTTTTATTCATATGCTCTATGTGTCTTTTCATAAAATTCAAAATGTAAAGTTATTTAATAAAAGTTATAATAAGTATTGTTCAACTAGAAAATTTACATTGTAATAGAGTTTAATAAACAAAAGTATTTCGGTAAAAGGATTTAAAAACAACATTAGATTTAAAATGTTCTATAATAATATCATAAAAATGTATATATAATAATATTTATAAATTTTGTGATGTTCACGTGCTAGTTGAATTGTCTCTTTTCAAACTTAATTATGTCTTGGGAATAATCTTTTAAGTAAATTTTTATACCCTTCATCATGAGATTTCAAGCATGTAATTGGTGATTTTGTTTGAAATAACTTATTTTTACTATCAATTTTTAGTACTAAAAAAAATAATCAAAATTAAAATTATAACTTCTAGCTAAAATATATATTGCTATTGTAACAATCAATCAAACTCTCTTGAATATTAGTTATACATTGTTAATTAAACGTGAAACCCGCAATAATAACAAATAGCTAACTATAATAATAGCTTATGGAGTAATCTGAATAACAATTCTTAAGGTATTAAGAAAATTGAACCAACAAATTTCTTTNCAACAACTTTCTTTTATAAAATATCCTTACAATATAAATTTATATTATCAATACAATTTTTATTTTGTTTAGTCCGGTAAATGTTACTTTGCATTAAAAAAATAATAATAAATGATAGCTTCTCCTTTATAAAATTTCGGCTAACCCAATTGTAATAAGATTTCAACATAAGACTCGGTGAATAAAACAATTAATGATTAAATATTAGAGTGTCTCCTTAAAAGTATCAATACAATATTTATAGTAATTTTATTAGTAGCTCTTATATGTCGAGCCAAAATAAGGTACGAGAACAGCATAAACATTACCCAAAGAGTCATTTCGTGCTTTCTAAAATTATTCCTTGATATTTTAAAATTCCTTCCCGTTTGGGAAGCAATTTGATAACTTAATAAGTTAATTGTCTAAATGTTAGTTTTTGAGAGTACTAACACGCAAAGACTCTCTTCAATATCAACCAAAAACGTCAACTGAGTTTACTAAATAAGAGAATAATTTATTTCTTGTGTGCTAAGAATGCTTAAACCTCTGTTACACGCTAGAGAGTAGAGACACCACACACACATATATACATCGCAAGGTGATTGCTAAGTTATTTCTATTTTTAGAGGGAGTGTAGTGCTACTCACTTTTTTATTATAGAGTTTTTGGTGGGATCTAAAAGTTGAATTTGATGTCATCGCAAATATCACAAAAAATTGAGTTATTCAGTATATGACATAATATATAGTTACTTATAAAATATAATAACGGTATGATATAGGAAACTGTGTCAAACAAAAAATTTAATTTTTGTCAAAAATAAAATATTGCACAATTTTTTTTCATATTGTGTCATTATTGCATTTTATACAAAACTGTATATTTTGTCATATACTGAATGATTTAATTTTTAAAATGTTGGTAATGATATTAAAATCATTAGGTAAATTATACCAAAACCCGTAAATGAGAATGATAAGTAGTGTTATACTCCACTTAAGAGGAGATGTAGCTTAGCATATCGCAAACTTCATTCCACCAATCCTATTTTGTTTTCCCCCTTATGAGTATTCCCATCTACATTCCACCAATCCCCACACAATGTTAAAGAAGCCTAATTCATTTTCTTTCTGAAGTTTTAATTCATTTTTAGAGAGTAGAAATAATCAAATTTGGAGAGAATTGATCATTTTTATTTTGTTAGGAACTTGTCACTAACTGACTTTCTATAAGGAAACACATGTTTGTGGTCAAGTTTCATTAATGGCACGTGAGCAGCACGTGGTCAAGTGTTCATTAATCATTTCCCATTCCCCCCACCCCCAAGAAAATCCAGAGTTCCCAGTTTCCCACGCACTACAGTCTGTGTTCATGGAAACACAGTTTACTCGCGGGTCACTATAACAAAACCTTATCCTTAGCCACCCCAGCGGTGCCTTTCACGTCATTTTCAGAGTCTGCAATTACTGAAACCCATAATTCGATCTTCTTCTTCAACCAACCCATAGGTGAACTAGAGTGAAAGGAAGATCTTTGACCCTTACCCTCCAGTTTTGGATCCTGGGCTTGAAGCATGAAAGCCTCTATTAATGGCGATTTGCTCAGAACATCGTTGATCTTCAAGATCTCAGCTTTCTTCTTTATTGGGGTCACTTTCTTTTACTTGGGTAGGCACTGGTCCGATGGGAACCAGCAGCTCATCTTCTTCACCAGCACTAGCCAAGAACCCGTGGTTTCAACATCTCCAAATTACAACAAATTCTTCAATGTCACTGCCCTTATTGATGAAAATCAGACCCAAGCAATGCCGGACAAAACCCTAGCAGTACCCTCCGTCCCACCGCCAACTCCCACTTTCCCGCCACCGCCCGTGGATTCAATTAAGAAATTCGGGATCCTGAACGAGAATGGCACCATGTCTGAGAACTTCGAAGTCGGTGAATTTGATGCAAAGCTGGTTGATAATTGGGTCAATGAGACTGAAGTTGAGACGGAGGGGAATTCTGGGTCTTCTCCTAAATTTACCATTAAGAAATTTGGGCTGTGTCGACGGAGTATGAGTGAGTATATACCTTGTTTAGATAATGTAGAGGCAATTAAGAAGCTCAGATCGACGGAGAAAGGGGAAAGGTTTGAGAGGCATTGTCCTGAGAAAGGTAAAGGATTGAATTGCTTGGTTCCGGCGCCAAAAGGGTATCGTACTCCAATTCCATGGCCGAGAAGCCGAGATGAGGTACTGCTGTTTTTGCAGTTGTTGCTATTTGGTTGGTGAAAAGGATGAACGTGTCATAAGCATTCCACTTATTCATTTGATTGAAATCAAATAAGCCAAACGGTTATTGTCAACGGCTTCTGAATTTTCTTAACATTTTTTTATTTTTATTTTTGTAGGTATGGTACAGTAATGTTCCTCACACTCGACTTGTTGAGGATAAAGGGGGTCAAAACTGGATTTCCAGAGATAAAGATAAGTTTAAATTTCCAGGAGGTGGTACACAATTTATACATGGGGCGGATGAATACTTGGACCATATTTCCAAGGTTATTATATAATTACATTTAATGTTTTCAGCCAGTATAGGTGCATGTTTTGTCTTTCTGATGTCAATCATCTGCTTGTGTAGATGATCCCTGAAGTTGCATTTGGTCAACATACACGAGTAGTTCTTGATGTTGGCTGTGGTGTGGCTAGTTTTGGTGCATATTTATTATCACGTAATGTCATCACTATGTCCGTTGCTCCCAAAGATGTTCACGAGAATCAGATTCAATTTGCTCTTGAGCGCGGTGTACCAGCAATGGCGGCAGCATTTTCCACTAGACGTTTATTATATCCCAGCCTAGCTTTTGACCTGATACATTGTTCACGCTGTAGAATCAATTGGACTCGAGATGGTATGCTTTTTTACTTTTCTTGTATGATATACAGTAGTTATTGGTAATAGCAGGGAGAAAAACCATATGGAGAGGTCTGGAACAGCTAATAAAGCAGTGGGACTGCACGTTGGAAGTGCCAGTTTTCTTGCTACTTCTAGCATTATGTAAATGTTATTATTTGCTTTTATGATGCTTAGAACTTATTCCCCCCCGCCCCCTCTTTTGTTCCCTGGTTGTCTGGGGCTTCTGTTTTGTATGATAAGAATGATAATGTATTTAGATGTTATGAATCTCCTTATGCAATTGTTCTTCCTGAAAATGGACAACAACCAGAGTAAAGATCCTGTACTCTTTGTGATTACTATAATCTCCCTTCTTGAAGCCTGAATTCATCCCATATCATTGGAAAATGTATTCAATATTATTGTCTCCACATTTATCATGTCTGACTTATTATTAAGAAAATATAATTAGAAGTGGGGGACTCGTTTCTGATTTCTTGAAATCTTATCAACCAAATCCTGGTAATAATAAATGAAAGGAGGACTGTTTCACATATTTTCCTGGAGTATACAATTAAAGTCCTTTATGTCTTCGATCTTTCTATCAGTTGTTCACTTGGAATTTCTTCTAACTCTTCTGTTATTTGTGATGAAGATGGGATATTGCTGCTTGAAGTTAATAGGATGCTAAGAGCTGGAGGTTACTTTGTCTGGGCAGCCCAGCCAGTCTATAAGCATGAGGAAATTTTAGAAGAACAATGGGAAGGTATCATTAAAAGCAATTTCCGTTTAGATTGAATTTATTCAATAATTCTAGCGATGAAGTTATAATTTTTAGCGGTTGTCCGTTGGAGTTGCTCAACTCTGCACTTATGTATTGCTCATCATCTTCACACCTGAACACTTATTATCTTCACTTAGACCATGATTCATTTGTCATTCAGAAACAAGAAAATTAGTCTTCTGCACATGTTTATAATTCATTCATCATTGTCTTCCTTAATATGCTATGACTTGAAAAAGGTGTTTGAGGAGAAACATCTTAAACTGTGATGGTGTCACTTATCTCCTCCCGTTGTCATTCTTATAGAGGTCACTCTGGCCTTTGGTAATGGTCTGACTTGAACATTTATTAAGGATGTTGAACTCTGTTTACTGTCTGCATCTATAATGAGTGTAACATTGGATTTTGTTATCTACAGAGATGCTTAATCTTACCACTCGTCTATGCTGGAAGTTTGTGAAAAAAGATGGGTATATTGCAGTATGGCAGAAACCTTTTGACAACAGCTGCTATCTAAACCGTGAGGAAGGAACTAAACCTCTACTATGTGACCCAAGTGATGACCCAGACAATGTTTGGTATTGTGTTCTTGCCTTTCTGATTTGCACATGATAATGTGACATTTCCATCCAGCTATGATTATTGCCAGAAAATATATGTAATTATACCATTATCTTATGATATAGAGCTTTCCAGGATGGAATCAAGTTTTGGTAATGTGTAGGTTGGAACAGAGTGAACACGTAGGATAGAATAGTTTTTCCATTGATGTTAAAATGTGAAATTACCTTTTGATTCAGGTAATTGAAACTATAGAAGTTAAGCTATGCTAATACTATGAAATGGGCCATGCACTATCTAGAAGATGACAATCAAAGGTTAATACAAGCCTTTATGTTATCAATTTCTAATTTTAAGTCTTGATGATCAAGCATGCATACATTTTCTCTGCTGATAGGATTGCACTGTGATGATTGTCTAAGATACTTTCTATTGATAATTAGATGAACTGATGAATCATGGATCAAAGGTATGGACAAGTTAATCCTTTGCCCTTTAACTCTCCTCTGAAAGAAAGAAAAGATATTCAAAACAAAAGGGGAAAAAAAAAATCCACGTGAAGATGCCTTAGCTGAGTAATAGATATGTAAGGATGCAGAAATTGTTAGTTCATTGTAAATGCGATTATTTATTTTTTGAACGCTTTATTATCTCATAATAACATGTGGTTATGGCCTAATGTGGAATTCTGCAAAGGTAGAAAAGAAAAGGTTGTCCATGCACCCTGTTATAAATGCCTGCATTTGATTTCTATCTAAAATCTTGTAGAACACCAGATGTGTGAAACACTCGTACCCTGTCACCAGCCATGGGAAGGAAAACTGAAGATGGAGTTTCATATTTAGTGATTAAACAATTATGGCTCAATTAACATGATATATATTCATATCTCATTATTATTGTTAAGATTTACAAGCTCATTATTGGTGATGCCACATTTTGCATGATTGATTTAGGTATGTTGATCTAAAAGCATGCATTACTCGATTGCCTGAGAATGGATATGGATCAAATGTTACAAGATGGCCTGCACGTTTGCAAACTCCACCTGATAGGCTTCAGAGCATAAAACTTGATGCCTTCATATCTAGAAAAGAGCTTTTTAAGGCGGAATCAAAATACTGGAATGAGATAATAGCAAGCTATGTTCGTGCTTTACACTGGAAGAAGATTAGATTAAGAAATGTCATGGACATGAGAGCTGGTTTTGGAGGGTATCATACATACCTTATTTGCTTTCAGGTCAAAATTATAAATTTAGGATTTCCTAACTAGTTGTCTTCCATCCATTTGTTTGTTTTGCAGATTTGCAGCTGCATTGATTGATCAGAATCTTGACAGCTGGGTTATGAATGTTGTTCCTGTTAGTGGCCCAAACACGTTGCCTGTTATATATGATCGTGGTCTGATTGGAGTTCTCCATGACTGGTACTTTACAAAGATATTGAATGTTAACACATTACATAATCATTATGGTACTGAGGTTTCTTAATTCTACATGCTAAATATATTGCACCAATATGGTCCTCAGTGAGAGAGAGAGAGAGAGAGAGAGGGGGGGGGGGGGGCAATCCACATCTACTGTAGTATTTTGGAAACTTGTCAGCATGTGATTAAATTTCTTTATGCTTGTTTATAATTCAGGTGTGAGCCATTTGATACATACCCGAGAACATATGATTTGCTGCATGCAGCGAACCTGCTTAGTGTTGAGAGAAAAAGGTACCTCTCTTTCCACTTGTTACCAGTTCGATCTTTTTCCTGTCTTATCATATTTGGATATCTCAGCTTGACTTGGAAGATGGCATAACATGAGTGAGCATTGTGAAATTGAACTCTCTTTCTCATCACTTTTTTTTTCCCCCTTAGGAAGTATCCCTTATTTGCATTACTGCTCTATATATCACTTCTTTCAAGCAAAGTGATATGCTTTTGATATCCAATCTTTTACTGATTCTTCTGTGCCTTGGAGATAAGAATAAATGATAAGCATATTGATATTCTGGGTCTTACACTGCTATTGCCTAGGAAACTGTAGGGATATGTCTTATTGTTTTTGGTTGTATATGTTGGAAGTGCTTGTATTATGGTGGTTATTTTGAGAGACTTAATTCTTTACAATCTGTTCGGTTCTCTGTATCAGATGCAATATCTCATCAATAATGCTCGAGATGGATCGGATCCTGAGACCTGGTGGACGGGTATACATCCGCGATTCTCTTGCCATCATGGATGAATTGCAAGAGATTGCTAAGGCAATGGGTTGGCACGTGACATTGCGAGATACAGCAGAGGGGCCTCATGCAAGTTATAGGATCTTGGTTTGTGATAAACACCTACTTCGTGCTTAAAGCAACGGAGTATAAAACACATTGGTTTTTTTTATTGATCCTGCAAGGGAAATGGCAACAGAACAGGCAAAAGTCACGGTCATTTGTAAAGCACAGAAAGATGTGATAAGAGAATGGCAATGCTGGAAGCAGAGCTTCCTTCATACATGACCTGAGTCCAACAGTTAGATAATAGTGCACGGTCTAACTTATTTGTAAAATTCAATTTCTTTGTATATGCATAAGTTTTATGTGGAAATTTTGTTATATTTATTATTTTCAATTGATTGTTACTGAAATACTGCAAATCCTATATAGATTTTAGGTAATATTATCATGTAACAAAAAAAACGGTGATGACCAAATTCCACCTTTCCTTCCTCACTCTTGATTCCTCAACTCCATAATTTGTATTATGTTTCTAAAAAAAAAAAAAAGAAAAACCTAGAGGGTGGTGAAGAGTTTATAATCGATCAATATTCATGACTTTCTCTTTCATATTTCTTTTTAATAGATGGGAATAAAATTTTCAAAGAGAAAATAACCCAATGGCACTTACATGACAATGACAATTCTCAAATCAAATATTACATTACAAACTTCTTTACTCAAAGCTTGACTCTCGGCATCAACATCCCACATGTTTCACTATAAAATATGGTACCAATATAATAGCGGCTCTCCATATCATAAAACTAGATCTAGAATTTCCACAAAAGAAGAAGATTGATCCGATCAAACAAATGAAGAAAAAATTCTCCGAAAATAAAGACAAATCCCATCAAATAGAGTATAAAATTCTCAACACCTGCCATCGAATAGATTAGATATGTGAATAAAAGTACCATAACCATCATATCTACCATTAAAGCGATCGAATCTAAAAATGATTTATTCAAAACAAACTAAGAAAGCAGAAAATAAAGAGATTTGGGGCTGTCACAGCAAACAAAGAGCAATGGCCCGAACCCTCCTTATCAAACACTAGGGTTTCTTAGAAAAAGTAAAAAAAAATAATAAAAAAGGTAAATTAACCTATGAAATTACTTATAGATAGGGCGGTAATTGAGCTGAATACTAACATATCCAAAGCTCGTTCATTTAATATATAGCAATCTTAAGCTTGAGCGCGAACTTTAATCAAGTTAGAATCCTAGCTCAAGCGGCTCGTTTAATAAAGGAGCCAGCCTAAGCTTTTTGCAAATAGTATCATATTATTCATATGCTATTGTATATTAAGGCTAGTACACAGGATACCTTTTTCTGTTAATGCACTAGATTGATATGAGAAGTGTATCCTTAAGATTAGGGGTGTAAGCAAAACCGAAAAACCGACCAAACCAACCGAACTGAACCGAAACCGAAATGGTCTGGTTTTCGGTTTGTATTTTTGAAAAACCGGTGGGGTAGGTTCGGTTTTCGGTTTACCTGAATGAAAACTGAAATAAAATCGAACCGAACCGAACCGAGTATAGCAAAACTACGTCGTTTTAAGGGTAGGCCTTCTATTCTGAAATCCCTCTTCGACTCCCTCACCCTCACTTTATAAATCACAAAATCCCTATTTCTCCTTCGTCGTCTCATAATCAAGGTCTGCCTTGAGAGAAGCAGCAGTAGCATCCAGCTGATGAATAAGGTGCCGTTTAAGTCGCGGTGGGACAAGGCCAGGGAGCAGGTGGCGGACATCGTAGCGGTCGATCAAGAGAGAGTTCCATTCAACAAGAGCTTTGCTTGTGTTGACAAACACTGCCATAGAGTCGTCGTCGAAGAGCAGAGCGTGGCGGTCGACCACCTCCAAATCCATTGCTTCTGGACTGTCTGATTGGGTGACGACGGAGAGTAGAGGACTTCGATTAATGATTACAAAGCGAAGACAACAAAAGCCTCTTTCACTCACAGGAATGGGATTTTATTCAAATTTGAGGGAGTTGCACTTGTATGTTGTGTCTCATTTTGGGATAATTTGTTTCGATTTATTATGAAAAAATAGGGGTCAAGAAAAAGAAGGTTAGAAACTTTTGCAGCGATGCTTTTCGATTTTTGTTGCTGATTTTCTATTGTATTTCTGTAATTGTTTTGTTGGTCATTGAACTGGGATGTCTGATATTTGGCTGCTATTTTGTTGTGGTGGTTTGTAAAGGAACCAAATGTTCTATGACAGTTGTTTGTTGAAAATGGAGCAATAATTTATGTTGAGAACTTGATTTTTGTTTATTTTTGCTACTTTGAAGTTTAATAGAAGAAGACATGGATAATTGATTGCAAGTTTTGTTTATTAGTACTCTCCTTCTTGCAAAAGTGGTTTGAATCTGGGCAGAAGTTTCTCATTCACAGTTGCTTGAATGTTTCCAAGCTAGAGCAACAGAAAAATTGAGAAAACCGGCCAAACCGAACCGAACCGCACCAGTTTACTCTGACTCGGTTTTGCTGAAAAAATTCTAAAAAACCGAATCAAACCGAATTTCCTTGACTCGATTTTAGTCGGTTTTGAGTGTAAACCAGACCGAACCAAACCGATTACACCCCTACTTAAGATTGTTCGGAATAAAACTTAGTATTGGTGAGCAAAAGTTGACTTAAGAATATCATTATCATTAAACCAAAAAAAAAATTAAGTTAAAGTTCTTTTGCAAAGAATTAATTTAAAATTTAAAATGAATTATAAAATAAAATAATAACATAATCTAAATGTTACATGTAAGATAAGCCCATGAATAATATAAATCTAATTTAAAATTTTGGAGATGTAAAATGCCTATTATTGTTCACATGAATAAATGATNAATAAAAAAGGTAAATTAACCTATGAAGTTACTTATAGATAGGGCGGTAATTGAGCTGAATACTAACATATCCAAAGCTCGTTCATTTAATATATAGCAATCTTAAGCTTGAGCGCGAACTTTAATCAAGTTAGAATCCTAGCTCAAGCGGCTCGTTTAATAAAGGAGCCAGCCTAAGCTTTTTGCAAATAGTATCATATTATTCATATGCTATTGTATATTAAGGCTAGTACACAGGATACCTTTTTCTGTTAATGCACTAGATTGATATGAGAAGTGTATCCTTAAGATTAGGGGTGTAAGCAAAACCGAAAAACCGACCAAACCAACCGAACTGAACCGAAACCGAAATGGTCCGGTTTTCTGTTTGTATTTTTGAAAAACCGGTGGGGTAGGTTCGATTTTCGGTTTACCTGAATGAAAATTGAAATAAAACCGAATCGAACCGAACTGAACCGAGTATAGCAAAACTATGTCGTTTTAAGGGTAGGCCTTTTATTCTAAAATCCCTCTTCGACTCCCTCACCCTCACTTTATAAATCACAAAATCCCTATTTCTCCTTCGTCGTCTCATAATCAAGGTCTGCCTTGAGAGAAGCAGCAGTAGCATCCAGCTGATGAATAGGGTGCCATTTAAGTCGCGGTGGGACAGGGCCAGGGAGCAGGTGGCAGACATCGTAGCGGTCGATCAAGAGAGAGTTCCATTCAACAAGAGCTTTGCTTGTGTTGACAAACACTGCCATGGAGTTGTCGTCGAAGAGCAGAGCGTGGCGGTCGACCACCTCCAAATCCATTGCTTCTGGACTGTCTGATTAGGTGACGACGGAGAGTAGAGGACTTCGATTAATGATTACAAAGCGAAGACAACAAAAGCCTCTTTCACTCACAGGAATAAGATTTTATTCAGATTTGAGGGAGTTGCACTTGTATGTTGTGTCTCATTTTGGGATAATTTGTTTCAATTTATCATGAAAAAATAGGGGTCAAGAAAAAGAAAGTTAGAAACTTTTGCAACAATGCTTTTCAATTTTTGTTGCTGATTTTCTGTTGTATTTCTGCAATTGTTTTGTTGGTCATTGAACTGGGATGTCTGATATTTGGCTGCTATTTTGTTGTGGTGGTTTGTAAAGGAACCAAATGTTCTATGACAGTTGTTTGTTGAAAATGGAGCAATAATTTATGTTGAGAACTTGATTTTTGCTACTTTGAAGTTTAATAGAAGAAGACATGGACAATTGATTGCAAGTTCTGTTTATTAGTACTCTCCTTCTTGCAAAAGTGGTTTGAATCTGAGCAGAAGTTTCTCATTCACAGTTGCTTGAATGTTTCCAAGCTAGAGCAACAGAAAAATTGAGAAAACCGGCCAAACCGAACCGAACCACACCAGTTTGGTTTGACTCGGTTTTGCTGAAAAAATTCTAAAAAACCGAATCAAACCGAATTTCCTTGACTCAGTTTTAGTCGGTTTGGGGTCTAAACCGGACCGAACCAAACCAATTACACCCTTACTTAAGATCGTTCGGAATAAAACTTAGTATTGGTGAGCAAAAGTTGACTTAAGAATATCATTATCATTAAACCAAAAAAAAAATTAAGTTAAAGTTCTTTTCCAAAGAATTAATTTAAAATTTAAAATGAATTATAAAATAAAATAATAACATAATCTAAATGTTACATGTAAGATAAGCCCATGAATAATATAAATCTAATTTAAAATTTTGGAGATGTAAAATGCCTATTATTGTTCACATGAATAAATGATTTGAGAAAATATCGCATAAAAAAAAATAGNTGAATAAATGACTTGAGAAAATATCGCATACAAAAAATAGAGACATAATTAACGGGTGTGTATGTAGGCAAATTTACTAAAATAATGTAAGTAAAATAAATAAATACAAAAATGGGTTATTCTTAAAACAATTTATCAAAATATGTCACTTTTGAATGTTTTATTCAACTATCGAAAGAAAGAGAAACGCTAAAATGTTTCAACGTTTTATGTAAAGAAATGTTGCTTTGATTTTCAAAGTAACGTTTTATATATAAAACGCTGAAATGATTCAACGTTCTTTAGGATTTCGAGACTGTACTATTAGTATTAAAACTCTATTTTGTTGTAACGTTTTTTTAAGTAAAACGCTGTAATGCAAAATAACGNCGTTTTATCTTTTGTCCGGTTGCCTAAATAAAATATTTAAAAGTGACATATTTTGGTAAATTGGCCGTATATGTATATTGAGATATAATTAATGAGTAACTTCTACCGTTATCTTTTATTATGTTGTCTTTAGTGCTCTACCCAACCAATACATATTTAGCAGCTTACTAAAAATAGGTTTACTAGTAATTTTAGTTTTTTTTTTTATTTTTTTTTATTTTAACAAATTGAATTTTTTGGTTTCTTTTGTTTAAAAATAAATAATTTAGTCATTTTATATTATAAAATATGTAATTTTGCTTTTAAGTTAAAATTTTTTAGGTCTATTTTAAGGTGTAAAGTTCTCTAATTCATAATCTCATCGTTCAGATTGAAGAACTACGTCTTCTGAACCTCTCCAAAATATTTTAGCTTGATCTAACGGTAAATGAATCTAAATCTTAGTTTAGATAATAATTTATAATTTTAGTATTTTTGGTTGAGTCATACCGTTGGATTGAGTTGAAATTTTGTGAAGAGATTCGCAAGACGTAACTCTTCAATTTGAATAGTGAGATTGTGAATTAAAGAACTTTACACTTTAAACTAAACCTAAAAAATTTGACTCAAAGACAAAATAATTAAAATTACACATTTTATAAATATAAATAGACTAAATTGTTCATTTTTTAATAAGAGAGACCAAAAAATTTAAACTATTAAAATATGATTACCAAAATTATAATTAAGCCTTAAAAATATTTTAAGCTCCTATAAAAAAAATAAAGTATAAGCTCTTTCCCATAATGTTATTTCAAAATTTTCTTACATATATTGATAATTCAAAAAACTTATTAGTAAAAAAATTTAAAAAACTTACTTTTTTTTTTGATAATCCAAGAATTAGGACTTAACTCCAACATTGAAATCAAACTTTGACCTTTTTTCTTACAAAAGAGAATCTTGTGACCAACTAAGCAAGAAACTATTATTTATATTACAACAAATAAAAATTTAGTTATTTATACATTAAAAAAAATAGCAAAGTTTTATTTTCCTAGAATATTTCTCCCTTGGATGAGAAGATATCAATTTTATCCCTTTCCCCTGAAATTCCAAGGGTGCGTTTGTTTTGAAAAATGTTTTTATATTTTTATTTCTTAAAATGCATTTCTATTCCTTTATTTTTAATTTTAAAAAATATGTTTGGTTTGTTTTCTATTTCTATTTTCAACCGGTACCTCCTCACCGCATTCGGGGGAGCCTTCAATGTAGCTGACCTCGCTTCACTTCACGGACTGTCATCGGCTGGATCTCCGATCAGGTGATCCTCTGTTACCTACCTAATTTTCACGGCGTTGGTAGTGTCCATGTGTTTCCAATTAAACCTTTTTCATGCGAGAAGTTCTCCAGGAACCATTTCCATCAAATTTCACCTTTTCTTTTTTCCTTCCTTGAATTTTTTCTGGGTTTCACTTTTCCTTGCCAACTGTGGGAGCCAGCCATGTAGAGCTGCAGCTGGTTCAGCTGGCATTCCTTCTCTGTGTGTATAAACGCAACATGCTTGTGCGTGCTCTCACATATACGAAGTTTTTAGGTGATTTTGTGAGTCGGGTGCATTAATGAAGTGATGTTTTCAACAACTATAAAGACTTTGCAATTTACTGCAAAACAGATCTGCTTGTATTCACAAGCATCATTTGGTTTGGAAGACGAAGAAGGGAGGCGAATGGGATCTAACTTAGAAGGGAGGTGTTAAAAGCAGAGCCACCAAAGAGGTGATTGGCAACGAAGAAAATTAATAAATAAATGATAGAATTACAAAATTGCCACCTGTCAGAGGTAAAAACGCTGAAAACATTTTTTTTTACGTTTTCAGTTTATAGTGTATTTTAGAAAATGTTTTTAAATATTTTTAATAGAATTATTTCTTATTTATTAAACTAAATACGTTTTTGAACCTGATTTTTGTTTTTACTAAAAAAATAAAAAATTGCTAAAGCAAACAGCCAACTTGCCACTTCTTGCTCTGCCCTGCCCCACTCTTGTACTGTTCTACATCGTCCTCTGGACCTCTGGTCTCATTTCGCAGACCCATCAAAATCAAAATCATAACTATTGCGGTTAAAAGCTACGACCCGAATGGACCTGCTTTCTTTTTCCCGCGTCTATGTCCAATCACGAGCCGTCAAAAAAGGGGTCTTGAAAGAAAACCCTCTCGTTAAGTAATATCACTCCTTCTTTGTACTCACTGCCAGTAAAGTTGCCTACTTCTCCGCCATGTCAAAGGAAACGTGGGTTTCAGGAATTTCCCTTTGATTTCCCCGCCGATTCACACCTGAAGAAGCATCCAATTTCACTGTAAATGAGCCTCAATTATGGAAGAGGTTGATGTTTCTACGTAATTGTCGTGAGTTTTCTATTGTATCGTCTCTTTCTGGCGTCTCCCTATTTCCAGGCAATCAGTGATAATGTTCAAAGAAATTTGCAATTAGAATTATCCTATATTCATCGGATTATTAATTTTCTCTCATTTTTTTTCTAAACATTTTGTTTGGGTGTTGATTGTTTGATTTGTGTTTGTGGGTTTCTGTAATTAATGGGTTTGGACTTGGGGTGGTTGAGTTGGAAAAGGGGAAGATGCTAATGGCTGTGTGCAATTCTTTATCTGCCTTCAATACATTGGGTTTCCATGAAAGATTGGAGAAAAATTATGCTTATGATGCTTATGCTTCTCTGCTTAGCATGGATTTAAGAAAGCTCTTTTCTTTTTCCTTTTTTTATAAATATTGGTATAGAATTGAGATTATTCATCAATAAGAGGAGAGCTGTGCACACAGACACGCAGAAAATAATTTTGATAGCCTCTAAGTCCCAAGCTACTCTCACATTGTGTTAGAGACAGTTGTGATGAGAAACAAAAACTTAGTTGTATTACGGAGAACATTTATGGGCCATCAATTAGGAAATCATTTTATATTATCATTCATGGTTAGGCTAAATCATCAACCTTTATAAGTTCAAGTTCTAGAGTACTGTTTACACTAAAAGCATTCTCACTAAAATATTTTGTCTGTATCAGTTACGTGCTCTTGTGCTGTATGGAATAGATTTACACCATGCATTCCTTAACTTTGTGAAAAAATGTTTGAGGTCAGGGATGCTGCTCCAAGGCTTTCAAGTATTTGGTGTCAGGGAATTTCTTGAGATGCTTCTTCTGCTCGTAGTTTGTGTTCCTTGTGTCTTCATTTTTTCCATTTGTGCTACTGCTGCAAATCACTATTTCAGTTTTTTTTAGGTACATTAAGTCAATAAATTCTGTGCGGAGTTGTTATTGAGTGAGAAGAATGAGCACACATAGCATCTTGGATCCTACTCTAAAGGATATACTCGGAGTGATCAGACCCTTACAAGAAGATTGGTTGGTACGGTTTCAGATTATTCATGACCTGCGAGGAGTTGTTGAATCTGTGGAAAACCTAAGAGGTGAATTTACTAAAAGTTCTTCATGCTCAAACTTTTGCTATTTGTTATTACCAAGAACTTGTATCAGCATTTACAGTGTCTATTACTCTGTTGGTGGAACAGGAGCTACCGTTGAGCCATTTGGGTCATTTGTATCTAATCTCTTCACTCGATGGGGTGACCTGGATATTTCGATTGAGCTACCAATTGGTTCATATATTTCATCTACTGGCAAAAAACGCAAACAAATGTTACTAGGAGAGCTTTCAAGAGCTTTGAAAATGAAAGGTATTATTGTCTGTTTGTCTCCTCCTCCCCCCCCCCCCTCTTTTTTTTTTGCTTGGATCATCTGTGAACTGTTGCTTTTACAAAACCTTCTTATTTATTAACCATTCAGAAGATCCATTTCACTTTTATATTCATAATTGGTTTTTCTTTTATCAACCTTCAAATTCTCAAACAATAGGATGTAAAGTTTAGTTGAGTTGATTCAAATAACCATGCAGAAAATTAGAGTGAGGAAATTTGATAAATTGTATAACCATCCTGTGACTATATTTGGATGTGTACCGATATGAAGATGATAAAATATATTACAGATTGGTTGTTATGTTATGGAGCAAGAGTACTACTAGTAATGATTTGTATGCATGTAAATGAATGCAGTTATAGGATTGTTACAATTAAGAGGTAGTCTTTCTTCTAAATTCTGACCATTTTGAGGATATATATGCCAGAAATATTTTTCTGTTGACCTACTGTACTCAAGAAAAAAGTAAAGTTCTGCTTTGGATATATGAAATCGCTTCATAATAATTTTCTCAACTTTTAAGATTCTTGGGTTCCATTAGTAGTGCTTACTGAGTTTATTATATACTTCAAGGTGGTTATAAGTTATAACTATAACATTATTTGTTATATCATTATAGTAAAGCAGCAAAAAATAAAAATGGCATCTTCAGTTTTATTGAGTATGCCCTAGTCCAATTTGTAATAACTCTAATTTGCAGGTGGATGGCGGAGCTTGCAGTTCATCTCCAATGCACGAGTTCCCATTTTAAAATGTAAAAGCGACCATCAGGGTATATCTTGTGATATTTCAATTGATAACCTGCTGGGTCAAATGAAGTCCAAGCTTTTGCTTTGGATCAACGAGATAGATGACCGCTTCCGTGATATGGTTTTACTGGTACATTCTTGTGGCAAAATATTGCTCTTGTTGGAGAAATTACTTCTGTTTGATGTGCTCTTTCTAGTTTTTGTAGGTCAAGGAATGGGCAAAAACACATGATATCAATAACTCAAAGACTGGGACTTTCAATTCATATTCCCTCAGTTTACTTGTGATCTTCCACTTTCAGGTACTTTTCTTTTTCATAATTTTTGTATGTGCAATATCAATTGTGTTTTCCTTTTTGGTGTTTTGTTGGGATCAGGTGGAGCAGCCAGCATAAGGAGAACATTTCATGGCTGCCACTTATAAGTTATCTCTGCTGTTTAGACTAGATGTGGTTTTCCTGAAAGCTTTCAGAAATATCATAAGCATTTCCTGAATATTTTCTTTTTTCACATAACAATAATTTAAACCATTTAATAATGCCTTTAGTCTCGTAGTCTAAAAATTCTTCTTAACCTTGGTGAAATGTATTCTAGGAAAATATGTTACTGGCTAAAGCAGTCGTCACATTCACTTTAAAGCACTTCTAGTGAAGTTTTTTTTTCCTGGAAATTAATAGATAAATCTTCTCCCTTATGATGCATACAAATTTTATCTGTCATTTTCAGACATGCGTTCCTGCAATTCTACCTCCACTTCAAGACATATACCCTCGCAACATGGTGGATGATCTTAGAGGTAATTTCATCTTTAATTTTGAGCATGAAGCATCATTATTCTCTTTATTCATTTGGAATTTGAGATAATTTTTTTACAAGTAGAACCTGTAGAAAGCTGCAATGTTTACACTTCTCTTGGATGTTCAAGTGCATGCATGTAACATTAATAATTCTATGAATGTGGACAACCTATTGCACTATTGAAGAGTTTAATATACTCCTGTTATCTCTTTCTCTCACTACATTGCATGAATACTGTCCTTGTGTGATGTATGTACATATTTCCATTGATGAGGGGGAAGAGGTAGATGCACTATCAGCAATATGTTCTTTGTGGAATTCAAACCATGCAATTCAAGTTCCAACTACAATAATGGACAGGGGAGGGTATTTTGAGGACAGATGCAGATGAAGAGAACAATTTAGATGTATATCTGATACCTATTTAGTCTATCTTCACTAATTTTATGCTTTTGGAACTTTTAGTGATTGACCGATATTCTATTTCAGAATATGCTAGATTGATGTATGATATTCATGTATTTTTTTTTTTCAGCCTCTAAAAAAATTAGAGGTTGGACTTCACCTATTATCTATTTATTTTTTAGATTCTGTGATTGAAAAGGTTTGAACACTTGAAATATCTCTTAAACTATTATGTGAATTAGAATTGTCAATTTTCTAATGGGGAATAAAAAGACTGATCTGATCACATTACCTCGTGTAATTCATGCAGGCGTGAGGGCTGATGCAGAGAAACTAATTGCAGAAACATGTGAGGCTAACATTAGCAGGATTAAATCAGACAAATTAAGGCCCATTAATAAAAGTTCTTTGTCTCGGCTTTTCATTTCATTCCTTGCAAAGGTAAATAATTGTTTTCATGATTTTATACCTTCAATTTATACTGGTTAAAGAGATTTGTTTGGCTACTCCATTTAATTTATAATGCACTTGACTTAAACCTGATAATTGTCGGACCATCTCTGAATACACCAAAGAGCATGTTATAATGTTGGACTTTATTCTTGTGTATTTTTAATAAATTGGCCAAAATAATAATAATGATAAATAATAAAGAAAGCATACTCATTTTATATAGGTTGGTTGTCGAAGTATGCTATGCAAATGCATTTCTTGATTCTTTACAAAATGGCCTGGCATGTTTACATATAGTACTGATTGTGGCATGTTGTATGCTTTTGGCAGTTTTATGATATCAATTCAATGGCCTCAGAGCTGGGGATTTGCCCCTATACTGGAAAATGGGAACAGATAGAAAGCAACACGAGATGGTTGCCCAAGACTTATGCTATCTTTGTAATTCTCAGTTCCCTTAGACAATATTCTTTCATTTATCTGGGCCTGATATAAAGGTCATGTTTGGGTTGAAATAAGCTGAAGTTTAAACATACTACTAAATGCTTATGATGTTATCAATTTTTCTTTGACTCAGCTAATGAAATTTATACTTATCTTTGGGTTGGTTAGATTGAGGATCCTTTTGAGCAACCACAAAATACTGCAAGGTCTGTCAGTACTGGACAACTGGAAAGGATATCTGGAGTATTCCAATCAACACGTCACAGACTTACCTCTGGGAATCTTGATCAAAGTTCTCTTCTGGCCGAGTTAGCACAACCGCATGTGTCACGATATATAATCGGACCACCTTCTTGGAACCCAAATTACAATTACAACTGTGGGACGTACCACCCAACTCGGCCGCAGGTGCAGAGAGTCAGGCAGCCACCCCCACAAACACAACAGCGTTATTTTCAGAATGGCAGCCAAGGAACACGCTCTAACAATTCGACTACAAGGGGGCCTGTGCAGCCATCCCCCAAAACACAACAGCTTCATTTTCAGAATGGCAGCCAAGGAACAAGCTCCAACAATTCAGCTACAAGGTGGCCTGTGCAGCCACATCAAGGGCAACAGATATGGAGACAAAGATCCAATACATAAATTGCTAGTCAGAAAATAGAAACGAATATTTCTTATATGAACAATGTTTTGAATATATATACCTGGACTACAGGTTTTATCTGCTTTCTTCTTCTGTAATTGAGGGGTGAAAAGTGCTACCTGGATATTTGATTTAGCCCGTTCTGGGGAGAATTAGATCAAACAATGGTATGTCAGCTGGTAATTGGTATTCATTTTGAAAAGAGATGGTTTTTATGATATTTTTGTCAATTCTAATCCAAGTTGCCAATTATGCTCTAGTATGATACGCATTCTGGTAGCCTTTTCGATTTCAGACACCATCGTATTGGTTGTTTGGTATTCGGAGTATGCAAAGATGAGTTGATTTGCCTAGCTTTCCCACTCACCTTGTTAGTGCTTAATCCTTAAAGCCATGATCACATGAAAACAAATAAAGGTTGAAAAGGAAACTGAAAACAACTTTTAATTAATAATAATAGAAAAAAGGAACGTATGTTTGGATTGAGTAAGTGCACTGTGCTGTGTGCATCATCATATCCTTCTCTAAATTTTCTCCTCTATGCACTTATTTTTGGCAACCTAAAAAAATCTCACTGCCTTTGGTGCTTTATTTTTCTCATATAATTGAATATTCATATAATAACGCTAATATATAATATATTTAACAAAACAGATTATTTTGCCTTCCTAATTTTTAAATTATTTTTTGATAATTTATTAGAGTAATCTAATTCATTCCCTTTTTTCTTTTTTAAAAAATTAGAGAGAATTATTATTTGGTTTTTTAAATTGGTAAAAGGAGATAAAATATAGAGAGATTCTAATTTGATTCTTTTTATATTAGTAAAAAATATTTAAAATATTTCTCGTTATTATGTAATTATTGTAATAATAGATGTAATTATTTCATTTTTTTAAACACAATAATTATATATGTAAACATAATAATCACATAACATTAAAAGATTATCACATATATAAACAAAATAATTACTAATACCAAAAGATAATCACATGTTAACTATATGAAACTAAAGAATATTTTAAATATTTTATACGAACCAAACTAAAAATCCTATATATTTGGAACCAAAGAACTTTTTAACCGGTGACCAAACCATAAATTTCAAAATATATATAAAAGAAGGAGAAAAAAAATTCTAATAACCCAAGGTTATCTAGGTTTGCCGGGAGGCGGGAGAAGTATTCGTTTACATGCCCCTTCTGCTATGGTCGGTTCTCTAATGCTTTACTTTACATGCCATCACTCACTTTCTTTCATGTCTATTTCCTGTATCTTTGTCTTC
This sequence comes from Cercis canadensis, assembly GCA_003255065.1. NCBI lineage: Eukaryota > Viridiplantae > Streptophyta > Magnoliopsida > Fabales > Fabaceae > Cercis > Cercis canadensis. The sequence continues at coordinate 948,384 of QAOA01000580.1, read as the reverse complement.
ATTTTTGGTTTTTCTAATTAGAAATGTTAACCTTCTTACTTGTTCTTTTTAGTTTTTTGATTAACTTCTGAGCGAAAATTGATATTGATGTTGTCTCAAACCTTGTCTGAAATCATATTGGTATTATTTTGAAGGTAGTCATTTCTTTGGGTTTAACTAGAGAGCTAAATCTAATTCTGAAGATTGCTTTTTCAGATGGAACCCAGCTATATTAGAAGTGAGCTTTTACCTAGAACCCTAAACCCTTATTCAGCTATCGTCCAATTATCTTCTCTTAAACTAAAACCATCCTCAAATCCATTCCATAATCCCCCAAACCTAAAATTCCAAACCCCTAAACCCTTTGTAATTGTCTCATTCTCTCAAAATCCCAATTCAATTTGTAGCCAGAATCAACTATGTTGTCCCCAAAATAATGCCTGCTGGCGAGACCTTAGGTGCTTTGCCGGTCGCAGCAAGAAGACTGGGAGCTCCTCCGGCGGGCGTATTGAAGGCGGTGCTGATTTCCGTCGACAGATGAAGCGCAATGCTAGGCGGAAAAGCAAGAAACTTGCTGAGTCCTTCTTCTACCGCTTGAAGAACCCAAATGGGAAGTATCCTGATAACTTCTCTGAGGACGAGCTCCAGCAAATTGGCCTTGGGTATGATCGGATGGTTCGGTTTATGGAAAAAGATGACCCAAGTCTACGCCACCCATATGATTGGTATAAATATGGTCAATATGGACCGTATTCATGGCGTGGAGTTGTTGTAGGTGACCCTATTCGTGGCCGGTTTTCAGATGAGCGTGTGACAATAATCAGTGAAGTGAGGGACCATGAGGAGTGGGAGAAAATTGAGCAGTTTGAAATGGCTTCAGAATTTGGCAAGAGAGTGAAACAGATGGATTCAAGTAAAGGATTCAGGTATTTTTGGGTCTTTGTGAGGCACCCCAAGTGGAGAATTTCAGATTTTCCTTGGCAGCAATGGACATTGGTTAGTGAAGTAGTACTTGAAGCTGGTAAACAGAGATTGGATAAGTGGAACTTGATGGGTAGACTTGGGAATAAGGCAAGGGGATTGATAACGCAATGTGCAGCATGGATGAGACCTGATATTATATATGTGAAGCGACCAGTGTACCAGTGTAGGTTTGAGCCACAAGATAACTTTTTTAAGGCGCTAATTCCATTTCTTGATCCCACTACTGAAGAGGATTACCTTTTTGAGTTGGAGAATGACGATGGGACTGTTGAAACGTGTACTTATTTTGGTGGCTTGTGTAAGATGGTGAAGGTGAGTCAAAAGGCATTCGTTGATGATGTGGTTAATGCATATCAGAAAATGAGTGATGAGAAAAAGTCAAAATGTTTGGAGTTTTTGTTAACCAATCATCCAGTGCAATTGTTACATCCATATACAAAGGAGTGGAAGGCTAAGTTGGAAGAGATGGAGCTTGGTTGTGATGCTCCTGATGATGATGAAGATGCTGTTGTTGGTGATCCAGAGGAAAATGAGATTGTAGATTGGATTGAGGATGATGAAGGGGATGACATTACCGATGATGATGATGATTACGATGAAGAAGAAGAAGAAGAGGAGGAGGACCTGGGTGATATTGATTATGACGATGATGACCAAGATCTAATTATGGACGTGGAAGAAAGTGGAGATGGTAAATTTCGTGCCAAAGAGGAGGATACACTTGAAAGAAAGGATGAGAAGCATTGGGAGGAGGAGTTGAGAAAAGCAACAAGCAGTGCAGAAGCAATGGAAAAGTTGGCAAAGCGGAGTGTTGAGTTGTCTTCAGAGTTTTATAAGAAACATTTGATGACAGCGGAAGCACAGGCAAAAACAGATCCTTCAGCAGACGGAGATGAAACTGCCTTGAGAGGCAAACGGGCAAAGGTTAGTCCAGAAGAGTGGAAGTATGCTGGGATTGGTCCATGGAGGAAAAGGATCAAGAAAAGCAAAATTCCTCCAGAGCTGTTTTTGCGAGCAGCGGTTAGACCATTCACTTATAGAAATCTTGTTAAAGAGATTGTTTTAACTAGGCATGCAATTTTGGAAGGTGATATTGGTAGGAGGGCTTAAGACAGTTTTTACTTGAGGCAATTGCCATTTTTATGGGGGCTTATAGTTGTGTAGGAATGATGTTGAGCAGTACTTAATTCACTTATATAAAGTATGCTTATGGCATAATTGTACGTCAATTTTGGATTATGCTACTTTAAACTATTAAATTATCATATGTTGTTCATTGATCAAGGATCAATGTAGTAGTTTCTTGTATTCAAAAGTCTTGAATACCACTAGTTACTCATTAGGAGAGTGTGCTGAATCACCACTGTTGTTTACAAGCAGGGCAAAAGAATTTGGTTGCTTTGTTGCTCTTCTCCTGCTGGGCTCAGTTTCTATTCCTATAACTCAAGCCTGGCCAAAATTTGAACAGCCTAACGTGGAGCTCAAATCTGACCCTTTGGGCCATAAGCCCAGTTGTTTTAGTTTCCAGGCTGAGTTTTGGGCAGCCCACCAGGCCACGGCCTTCCACCTCAAGTGCCCACAACTACTCCCTTAGGTGGTGTTTGGTATAGAGGATCCTCTTTATTGGGAATTCTTACTTTCCTAGGAATAGGATTCCCAGGTATGAGATTACTGAAAAAGTTAATATTCTCATGTTTGGTTATCACTTAACTTTCCTGAGAATATTATGATATATTCCCAACAAAATTGTATTCTCATGTTTGGTTCAAATAGAATATACCCAAGAATGCTATCAATTTTTCCAAAAATACCCTTAATTGAAATAAAAGAAAATAAGTAAAAGAACACAACATATACCTACAAATTGATGATCCATGGGAGCAATAAAACTTTCAGCATTATAAATAATTTCAAAATATACAAAGATACATATTAATTACTACATTGATACTATCACTAATACATTATCCAAAAAATTTCAAAATCCTAATGAACCAGCTGAATATTAAACTAAGTTTCTTGAGAATTAAAAAAATCCGGTTGGGTGTAGATATTGGAAGAGCAAGATAAGTAAGGCCAAAGTCAGTGACACGAGCTTCAAAGGATTTGGTAAGAAGAATATTTGATGCCTTGATATTTCCATGGGAGTTACTAGGACCTTGTGAGTGTAGGTATGTAATCCCACGTGCAGCACCAAGGGCAATGCCTGACCTTGTTTCCCAATTTAGTGGAGTCTTTCCAGCTGGACTAGTTCCTGTAACATGAAATCAGAAAGATAAATAAGCAAGCAATATCAAATTTTGTATTTGATCGTCTTACACCGACATTACAATCCTTTGGCTTTGTATTTTTCAACTCCATTCTTAACTTAGTTGCATATTAGTTCACCTAAAAGTTCTTGATGAAACAACAGAGATTAAATTTAGGTCTTACATACTAATATAGAATCACTAAGAAATTTTTTCAGAATAACAGACCTCATTCCGAATAATGATTGTTGGTTTTGACTCTCTGGTAGCCTTGCTGACACCCTCTTTGCATTTAATGGAAAGCTAGCCCATTCCTTTATCTTTCCATGTATTATGATCTGCTGGATCACTTGACTGGACATACCAAGAGTGAAAGATATAAAACCATTAAGGTGAATTCATAAGACCAAGCTAAATCAGAACAAGCTCGGAATCTAAGAATGTTGTTCAATGACAGTAACATGATATATATCAGCATAAACTTTACACTGGATCATTCGATCATATAACTAGTTATAATAAAATACCTTGACATAAAGCTTGCATTTCACTTTATGCACAACTACAATGCCCTTCTCTTCCGTCTTCTTCAACGATGGGCTACCAGGTTGCTCCAAGTCCTTTTTTGTGTCCAAATGAAGAAGAATTATTTCCCATTCATCTCTCTTCTTTATGAGACAAGTTATCCATGCCATGAAGAGGCACTTTCAAATGTAACTCCAGCTACCAACTTTGCAATGTCATAAACATACAAACAAGACTATCAATGACAAATTTAATCAGCTCATTTACCATGGTATAAGACTATAAGGTCACAATTGAATCCACCTAGTAATGAGTTCTATCAAAGGTCTGGCTGTCAACACAGGATAACTAGCCAAATATAATAAAAAATTTGACACTGTAAAGACCATCTTATGGATGAACTATCAACTAGATCTTGGAAACTTCCAGCATACAGAAAAGGAAGCATTAAGTGAAATCAAACATACAGTAAAAACATGCATATATGCAGTGTAGTAATTCCTGAATGACTTCATTGATGGGTTAATGGAAGGTGAATAAGGGCAAAAACATTGAATTCTCACTATCATCCACATTATTTGAAGCAGCATGATCGGAGGGAGCTGAACTTTGATTTCCTTTAATTAAAAAAAAAAGGAACTCAGCAGTCAATAGCAAAACAGGTATCAAAGTAGATGGTGCGACTTTGAACCACAATAGAAATAGAATACATGCCAGGAAAGATTATTAAGCATGTCAGTATAACTTTGCTAAGAATTAAAAGCATTAACAAGTAACAATGGAAAAGAAAGGCATTATGGAGTACACTCCATTGATAGGGATAAAAACAATTAAATTCTCAAGTATTAGAATCCATTTTCACCTCAAAAAAGCAGGTGGTTTTGTTTTCTTTTTATTATAGGGTCTCTTTCATCATAAGGATTTCCCTAAATGGTTCTTGCATCCAGTACCAATTTTTTAAAAAAATTAAGATTATTGCAGATATAGATAAATGGAGGCACACATAACATCCACACAGTAGCATGGCAACAATAGCCAGTCATACAGTTATTATATCACCACTTACCACCAAGCACAGGAAGCAACCTATATTGATAGTCATTTAAGGTATAAACAAATTAAACACCATCTTATAGATGAACTATGAATAAGCTCTAGGAAACTTCCAGCATACAGAAAATGAAGCATTAAATGAAATACAAAGTTCCGCCAAGTCTATCGTTGCAGGGGCAGCCAGATAGTCCTGCCAATCATCAATTTGAATCATGAAATTGGGAAACAAACTTTTGGCATTAAGTATCACATAACAGCATCATAATTTGCAATCAAATGGACTTCTAACAATAGAATAGCCTACCATAGATGTTGACAAAAGGAAATTGGATATCAGAAAATGACACGATGAAATATTATTGATACAAACATCAAGAGACATAAAGCAATAGGTAATTAACAGAGAGCAGGCACAAGAACAATCATAATCATTTAAAATAAAAGAGGACGAAGAAAGAGGCCCAAGGATTTGTCTGAGTTCAGTTCAGACCTTTTATCAAACACCTTGTGTGCAACATATATGAACTAAAACTCCAGAAGACTAAAACGTATTCACATACGTACAACAAAAATTTTAACTAGCCTGTAGTTTAAACCAAAGAAAAAAAAAAACTTAAAGCAGAGCTGCTCAAATGATGAACGGAGGAGCAAAACCAAACTACAATAACCTTTGCCCAAAAACTATTTTTTTTTTCAATTTTTGGAACTTGAAGAAAAGAACAGCAATAATTCGAACTGAGCTCAATCTCACTCACCGAAGCAAACTCGTGCCCGGGGAGAATACTAGCAATCTCCCCCAACATCGAACCCAACGTTAGTGCCGCGCTTCGCCGCAAAAACTGACATGCCTCTGCAGCCTTAGCCATGGCCGTAGGTTGATCCTCTTCAGAAACAAACGGCAAAATTGGTGCCTCTTCCCACCCCACCGAAGCTTGTGGTTGTTGTCGCAGGTGTCGTAGCCGCCATTTTTTTTGGCACAAGCACCTGACCTTTTTGCAAAGCACCAAGAAATTTGGAACCTTTTTGGGTTCTTGGTGAAGAGGAGAGCAAAGCAGAAGAGGGAAGTGCGAGATGGTGAGTGCAAGCATAACCCAGTTGACTCCATTGGCTAAAGTGTCGAGGAGGTGAGTATTGGAGAGATGGGATCGGGGTAAATGAGTAATTTTACACGACAAAACTTTCCCATTCCCTCCGGAATCCCACTTTCCCACCCTCACAGGTGGGAATGAAAATTTTCAGTTTTGTGTATAAATAAACATTTCAGGGTATCCTTTATTGTTGGGAATATTTTTTTATCTCTTATAACAAACATGGGAAACTTTTATTTCTACTTCACTTTGCCAAGAATCTTAAAACTTTCTTGATACCAAACACCACCTTAGACTAGTCTTCAATTTTTCAAAGTTTTCCCCCGCGCTCTTGTTTTCAATTGAAGTTTATGAGGTCATCACAGAAAGTGAAAGTGATATATTCAAATCATACATAAAAGACTTACTTTTGATTAACTTAAGTGGGTAGGATGTGGCAGCCTCCTTTGTGACATGGATTCTGCTAGAATCTAATGCTCTCAATCATGGTAGTCAAATACTTTTTGATCATTAATCTTCTAATTGCGGATGAATGGTATTTTCAACTATTATTCCCCCATGTATTGCTTACTACATTATTCGTTATGGATAATGTTTAGGATACATCAAAAGTGGAACATTCACTGCTAATTGTTTAGCATAAACTTGAAAATTTTGTGGTTGAATTAGTAAGTAACAACATGCTTTTGGAATAAAAGACATGTATAATTGTTCGGCTTCTTCACTTTATTTTCTCTGAATCTTTAAGGACAATGTTGAATTAGAGCATGTATCTGTTGCATATTTTCCCAACAGTACCGGGTTCTTGCTATTAAAAAGTTACTTACCCACTTTTGCACGTTTTGGCAATTTGATTGGGACCCTTGTATACTGTGCTGATGAAGAATATTAGAAGCATTCATTATTTTATCTTGTATCTTATTCGTTTTTGTATGCTAAATGCACAGTATCTTATACCAATAAAAAATATTTATTGAATTTAGGAAACCGATCAAAATTGTCTAGCCATGGATAAGTACGATTATTTGGAAGCAATATTTTTTTGGGTACATAAAAAAACAAACAAACAAACAAGAAATTAAGACCGACTAAACAAAACATCCATAGTTTCTGCCAGTGGCTAACTCTGTGGGGAGCCTAGGAGGAAATTCCCAAACTTTTGACTCACCTAAGTGTTGAGTTCCATATTTAACCATGAAATTGGCACATTAATTTGCTTCCCTAAGAATGTGAGTATTGATGAAAGTGATAGAGAATGTTCACCAAACACACCAAAATAAATGATCTAGCTTCAGTTCTTTACATAGCTACATTTTTGGGAAACCACAATAATGATGTTTTTGTTTGCTAAGAAGGTAGGTGTCATTGAGGAAAAAATAGTGTTTTTTTTCTTACAAAAATTAAAATATGGTGTCACATTCACCGCAATTTTCATCACAAAATCATGTGTGTGATGAAGTTTTAGTGTAACAGTACTCAAAAATAAAAATAGAGGGCGTTATTAATCATCCAATTGAACTCTTGAATCTTTATTAGCAACCAAAAACAAAAACAAAAAGTGGGAGTTTTGGGTCCACCAAGTTGGAGTTGGGCTGCATTTGCAATTTCATCATATATCATAATTACAAGGCAGATTTAATGGATGAATGATTATAGCGTAAAAAGTAATGCTATCAAATCATAGATAAAAATGGATTGAAATAGAGACATTTTATAAAATTCTAAGCAAAATTTGGGTTCTTTTATATAAATATTATATTTTAATAACTTATTTATTTTATTATTATAGTTTTAAAATTATTTATTTTAATATTATAATTTCTTATTTTTAAAAAAAGTCAATCAACGAGGCTCTTTGAACACGTAAAATGTTATTTGACATATCTCTTAAAAACATGTCCTACGGCATGTGGCATGTTCGATGGGCCTCACCAAACAAAAAAAGAGATGTGACTTTTGTAGGTGAGACACACCACATGCTATGTGGCATGTCTTCAAGGAACATATCGAATGACATTTAGCATGTCTATGGGCTCCATAAGTTAACATTTGTTTAATTTTTTTTTCAAATAAACAATTATAATATTAAGATAAATATTTTTAAAACTATAACAAATAATTTGGCAAAATACAATATTCATAAACCCAAAAACTTGACTAATGGGATGGGTCCTGCACTTCATTCTTTACAATTTCTATGTAATAAGATCAGTAAAAAGAGTAAAATTACTCTTTAATAATTAAATGATTTTTTGTTTAGTATGACTAAAGTTTTACTTATTCTATAAAAAAAAAAAAAAGAATAGACTGAGATTCATATAGAAAAATTGGAAGATTAATATGAAATTTATATCCAAATGCTTGATTGGCTTACTTGTGGAACTATGAATGTGGGAATTGACCAATGCGCTAATGATGAATAATTTGAAGATATATTATAATGTATCTATTTATGTGAACATTTTGGGTGGCACAGGAGACGTGGACCTATATTTTGTTCTCCGTAGGATCTGCACTCCAAATCATTCATTCATTATTTTTTTCTAATAAAAAAAAAANAAAGCTGACTGCAAAAACTTAGGGCATGTTTGAAATCTATTTTTAAAAACAATTTTTTGTTTTTGAAAACAAAAAAACTTGTTTGGTAAAACTGTTTTTAAAAATTTTCTCTCACAAAACTGTTTTAAAAACAAGAAAATAAGAAATAGTTATTTTCAAAAACTATTTTTAAAAACAAAAAAATCAAAATACTTTCAAACACACCCTTAATTTCATAAATCTTACATAAGTTTAATTCTTAACAAAACTATTTGAATTTTGTGCATTCCCTTTAAAAAGTGAAAAATAAGTTGGTAAATTAATACAAAAATGAATTTCTCAAAACAAATTTCAATCTGAGTTTGTGCCAATTATTTTATTTTCGTTCTATGTATTTTGGAATGTAGTTCAATTTAGTATTGCTTAAATTCAGATGAAAATCAGATAAAAAAAAAATTCAGATGAAACTACCACATATGAAATTGTTCAGGTATTTTTTTGGGGGAATATATATATAAGAATTGTGTAATTTTTTTTAAAATATATTCAACTGAAATATTAGAGAAATAAAAAGTAAAACTTAAAACTTCAACTTTGCAACTATGTATGTTGTATCATATAAATTTATGAGTTGTGTAAATTATAAATTGGTAGGAGAGAATAGGTAAAATGATTAAAAAATTATGGTTTTACAAAGTATTTATGTAAATGGGATAATTTGAAAACTTTTTATCAATTTGAAATAGTTTTGATTAAATTATTAATAAGCATATAGAAAAAAAAAAATCACANTATTTTATTAGTCAATTTATCAAAAAAAAAAAAAGTACTATTTGTGATGCAGCAAAGGGGACATGATCCTTAATCTTCACTGTATGAAGGAAGCTCCAAATATTGATCCTAATTTCCATTTTAGGTAGGGTAATCTTGTTTAGAAATTTTAAAATAATATAAATAACATTAGGTCATATTTTATGTCACTCAAGAATTTGAGTAAATGAAAAGAAAAAAGAATATTGAATCCTAGAACTGATGCCACGGACCAAATGGGGGCAAACGATGAGCATCAAATCTGAGCAAATCTAGTCCAGCTAAGGGATGGTGACACTAAAAAGGAGACCAAATGCTACGTGTCGACCTTTCTCTTAAGTGTTGCTGGTGAGCCCCCCCACATGTTATTTTATGGAATTTCTTTCAAAAATTGTAATTGGTGGAACCCAAATATCTGCTCTTTATTTATTTATTTCTTGTTTGTGTGACTATGTCCCATTCATTCATGAACCCAAAGGGTGCTGCTAAGCTACAGCCTAGAGCAATTGCATTTTATCCATCCACGACATTTTGGGTCCCAAACAAAGAAACAGCACTCTCATCAAATAACAACTCTCGCCGAGTTTGACATGTGACACCTGTGGACGTTACCCACACCTTTTCCTTTTTACTCATTCAATTCAATGTACTAAATGTTATGTTACTTACTACTCTTCTCCGACCCCGTTACCTCTCCCTCTCCTCTCCTCTCCCAGCCCCCAACTCCGATACCTTTCTTTCTTTCTTGTTTACTATTCTATTCTGACACTCTTCCAACTCTCCTCGACCACCATCAATGCAAATAATTCTTTTTTCTTATTTTTTTCTTTCACTAAACACATACAAAAATAGTTAAGTTCTCAACTTATTTTAAAGTAGAATAAAATATTTGTTAACTACTATCAACTCAAAAAATAAATAAATAAAATTAAATAAGTAAGAGTTCTCAAACAAAAAAATTAAATTTATTACATATTTTAACAATGTCAACAAGTTAACTTAATGAGTTTACGACAAATTAACTCATTAAATTTGAGTATGAGTTGATTTAATATATTAATTGTTTTGAGTTAAATTTTTTTATAATAAAACATATATAAATAAAATATTTTTTTTTATAAATTTAAGTATTTAAAATACTACGTTTTAATTATATATATTTTAAATTTTGGTAAGTTTTAAAAATACACCATCTAACTGAAATGGAATTGGGTCTAAAATTCTGGAGATACGAACTTACGCTTTTTTTTTTTTCCCCTTTTGGGGAATCTAATTTTGTTATAACCTTTCACATCAAAAAAATAAATTGTTATAACTTATAACCTTCATTTGATTTTTCTTCTTTTATTTAGAAATAAATTATTTAATATTTTCATTTTTTATTTAATAATTAAAACTTACAACAGAGATTGAGACCCTCCAAAGTCCAAATACCCAACCACCATTTGGTCCATTTCCTTGTTCTAACTGCAACGTCACCGCCACACGATACGACTTTGACTTCTCCCACATTTAGTAGTCTTCTACTGTACAATGATTATCATTTTGATTGCAATGTGCAAATAACTAGTTGAAGAAAGAGAAACAAACCTCTTCGGCACATAAGAAAAAAGAGAAAAATGACGAATTCATCTGTTGGCAAACTTATTTTTATATAGAATAAATTTTAAAATAATGTTAAAAGTTTAAATCTCATTAAAAATGTTAGTGATTAGAGTATACGGAAGCTGTAGAGACTACCTTAAGAAAAATAAAATAAAAAAAGAGCAAAATGAAATGGGATGAGTGTATTGTGCTATATTGTATGGGTACTTTAAAATTGGTGTCGTACTTGTTTTTAAGATATACCGAAAACTTGAAACACATACTAAAAGAAGAAATTTATCTCAGCTTCTTTTTTTTTTTTAAAAAATATTACATTTTGAAATGGCTAAAACGCTTATTTTAATATTGTTTTATACTTATTCTCTTCTCCCTTATTAACTTTGATCCTTCACAAACTTAACCTTCATTTTATTCTCTATTAAATTGAATGAATATTACATGATTTGCTAGTTAAATCTAATTTTTTAAGTACATTTGAAGTAATTATATATATGACATAGTGTACATATATATCCTATTTTTTGAAGAATAACCGTACCGACATTTCATATTGTATCGAGTATAAAACTCGTACCAATACCCATACAACAGAGATAACCAATCCATATCCATCTTTCCTCTTGCCAACATTTACATTTGGTTTCCATTTTTCAATGCCTCTCGCAGTCTCCCACGATAAAGAATTTGTTTAGAGTTACATTCATTTCGTGAACATTAAACGATATTTTTCTTTATACCCCAAATTGAATTTTAATATATTACATGATCGAACTGTTTTACAATAATATTTTCATATATGATGGCATTAAATAGTATTAATAATATTAATTGAGTTTATTATTGTAAGATCCTAAAATTTAGTATAAAAAACTTAAAGATGCTAAAAAATATATCAGTGAGAAATTATTATAATAATCATTGCAGCTATCTAATTATTATGTTTATATGTATAATTATTATATATAAATTATGTAATTATTTTGTTTATATATACAATTATTATATTTAAATATAAATGAATTCACTAAGATATTTTAGTCATTTGGCATTTTGTAAAAGGCACTTAATTGAAAAACACTTTGTTTTTAGTACCATTACATTTTTTTTATATCAAGTTCTAACTCCCCAAATAACAAAATCATTAATTTATTTAAAAAACATATATAACTATATTATTGAGGATCAATCTCAGTTGTTAATCTGAAACTTCATTATTTCACATAAAAGTATTCACGTACAAATATAATTTTTTATAAAAAATTTTTAATTAATATATTTATATATGTAATTGTTATATATAAAATATCTAATTATAAATAAAATAATAACAAGCACTTTATAAGTACTACAATAATTATCTCAATTTATCAGAGAAAAATGATATTATTTCACATGAAAAAAGAATTATGTTATCCAATTTTTATATATATTTTAATCCATTATAAGTTCTTATGTATTGACAAACAAAGACCATACATCCGATAATAAATTTAGAACATAAACCCTAGTCAACTTTCTCCACAACCATGTATTTAAACATTTGATACAATACTTAGAAAAAAAGAATCCTAATAATGTCTTCCCAACCTGAGTTTTGCACATGTAAGTCTCTCCAATTCAAGTTTTGCTTCATTATTTGTACTAATTTAGGAAAAGCACGAAATTACTTCAGAACATAAACCCATAATTGGAAATACAAAAGGAAAAGGAGATAGAAGAAAATTGAGCAATGGACTAATGCAAAATTCAATTATAGATCCCATTATGGATAAAAGGAAGGTGTGCCAACTCCTGATGAGAGGTTTTGTTGACACTAATTTTCACTACCTATAATCTCCTAAAATATGTTCATTTCTTAAGAGGTTACAATTTCCTCCATCCTTACTTTTTTTTTTTTTTTTCCCTTCCTTTGATCAACAAAGGAGATACTTACAATTACATTATCATATTCAATAATCAACGGTGCCTAATCCTTTCTCCTTTTTATCTTTTTCTTCAATGAAAAAGGAAGTGGCCAGGTGGGTGGTAAGGACGGTTGATTAGTTTTCTCCATCCATTAATTATCACTAATTATTATTATCATCGTTGTTGGATTCCTGATCTCTCCTCAAATTAACAACCACCACGCTCACATTGTCCGAACTATGCCTCGCCAACGCCAACTTCGTCAGCAGAATAGACGCGTCGGAGCACGCCTTGTCTGAGCCGTCAGCGGCGGCCCCCATCGCCATGTCGCTCCCCGGTGACCCTGGTGGCGACGGCTGCTTCTGAGCCCTCAGGCACATTCGCACCACCCCGCATGCGGTGTCGTTTGACACCACGTCCCAAAGCCCATCACTCGCCAGAATCAAACACTCGTCCTCATCCGTCCGTTCCGTTACCGTCACCTCCGGTTCCGAAATCACGTACGGTTTCAGATAATTGTCACCTGAAGAGATACAACAATAACGAACGTTAATTAATCATGAGCATACATGAAAATAGTCGTCCTTTGCTAAAGTGCACCACATATAAAATAGTAAGCTATCGTGCGCACTAACCTATTGCTCTCGACATGGCCAGCACTCCAAGCACTCTTGGACCATCCCAATATATCACGCGCCCTCCGGCGGCTTGGACACGGAGCAGTTCGTCGGGTCGGTCGGGCTGCGCAAAAATGGATACCAACACAGTTAGCACGTATATCATAAGCGCAAATGGAGAAAGGAAACGATAACGAACACCCCCATATCTAGCGCAACCAACTTTCACCATGTTGCGCGGATTTAGATCTCAAATAATATTATTATTTTTTATTCCGATTACTTCTCGGCAAAACCCACCTTGTGATCGGAGGAGAGAGGGATTGCGACGCCGTTTCGGCAGAGGACGGCGCGGGAATCGCCACAGTTGGAGACGATGACCTTGTCCGGCGTTACAGCGGCGACAACAGCCGTAGATCCAACGGCGTCGCAGTGGGGAGTTTGAAGCTCACATCTACATGTGGCGCTCTGGTTGTTACTCTGGGTCCAGTTCTGCACTTCCTCGTCCATGCGACCAAAACTGTGCTCCATCATGGACTTCCATTCGAGATTTTCTCGAGCTCCTTCGAGCTCTTCCTTCACAATCTCGTGCAGCCTATCCTTACACATGGTCGCCACCTGTAAAAACAAACACCAAATTAGACAAGAGATCGTTTAATCAAATTGTATAAGAATCATATGGAAGCAATAGATCTAGCATTTACATGAGAGCAGCCATGGCCGTCGAATACACCGAAGAAATGGAAACCGTTCTGGTTTTGTCCCTGTTCTTGTGAGAACGATGGATGAACTGAAACAGCGTCTTCCATATCCCTCCTCCTACCACAAACCGATGTGACACCAAATTTTGGGTAGTCCTGAACAGCCTCATTTCCCACCTCCGTCGAATTTAAGATAGAAATAGCAGGTTGATTCGCAAACTTAGATTCTTTATCTTGTTCACCCTCAGGTTTATCACCGTTCAATTCACAATTCTCAACTGCGTTTTTGCACTCCCGGGGTTGTGTTGGAGCAGCACAGAGATCCACCCTCTTCTGGCGCTTCCGCCTGTTCTCCGTTGCCGTTAGCGGCATCGACGCGTCGGCCATATACTTCAACGGGAGGAGATCCAACCTCCGGCGCCGAGAAGCCCCTGAGCTAGGCTCAATTGGAGTCGGCGTTTCTCCTTCTCCAACAACCCCACAGCAAATTCCAGCCATTCCAAATTGAGAAAACAGAGAAACGGAAAGAATCAACAAATTTTATGAGGCTCAGTCAGCAGAATTTCCAAAGAAACTGAAGCAGTAAGGAGCGCTGTTGAGTTTACAAGCTAATAATAAAAAAGGGAAAAGCAAGGAAGAGACAAGGGATATAAAAGGGTGTAGGTTCAGGGTAGCAAGCTGGAGAGGACCCATTGAAATGGGTTGCAGGGAAGCTTTTCTAGTGAGAGGGGAGGGTGTGGTGAAGGGGGCTCACAAATTCACCTGGGGGCCACACTTAATCACGGGCAGACTGCCCGTCACCGTCACGGGCATGATCCGACACATACAGTTGGTATGACGTCGAACTATTGAATACCAAGATGTAATCTCCACCGTCTATTGGATCTCAATCTCGCGCCATTCTCATCACCATTCAACCACGTGTATGACCTTTTTGAGCTTACGTACGTGGCCCAATCACTTCGCAGCACGGTAGGTCGAAATGCTCTTCCTTTTCTGACACGCATGTGGTCCTTAACACGACCCCACCTCCCTCTCTCTCTCACCCGGAAAATATTTTCTTCTTTTATTTTTTTTTTCCTTTTTTCAGTTTCTTATGACACTCGTCGGAGGATGTCACCACGTGGCATGATCGTAGAATACGAGATTTCTGTTTGATTCTAGTCTCCACGCTCCCGCCTCCTGAAGGACAAAACGCGCGCTAAACGTGATGTATAATTTCTTTGATTAAATTCACTGAGTATGGTAATTTGAGTTTTTCTTTTCAAAACAAAATTGTATGAAACTAATTTTATTATTGTTATACTATTACAATGTCTAATGCACAAATAAAAAAAAAACAATTTCTAAAGTTATTATCTTTCTGTCATATTAGATTAATAAATTGGGACAAAAACATAATTGCATTCAAATTCCTTATTCTTTGGTATTGGTAGGTTAATTTTTCTGTAGCTCTATCTTATTGCTCACCTTCAATCATTTTGAGGGAGGGATGCAAGTGCAGTGTGTTTGTAGTTTTCACTTATGTGGTTTTTAAGCAAACTGAGTGGGTTGGAGTTTAGAAGAAAAAAATAGCTAATTAGTGACTACTAGAGTTTTGTTTCTAGATAACAATCTAGCCATATAAGGAAGGAAATGGTGATAAAGGAAAAAAGCACCTATTTAAAAAAAGAAAGGTGAAAGTTTTGGTAATTAATTATAANTGGTGATAAAGGAAAAAAGCACCTATTTAAAAAAAGAAAGGTAAAAGTTTTGGTAATTAATTATAATGACTATTACCGACTTCAAAATCAAACAATGAAATAAGTATTATTTAATTTTAACCACAAGTGATAAAATTATTTGGACAAATATACTTCTCACGTTATAAATATACAAGACTTATATTAATTGAACACTTAGTACCTCGTGGAAAAAATACAGGGTTCAAATTTCATTAAGTGATAAGGTATGATTTTATAGGAGATGGACTACACCTTACCTATTATGTAGCCTCCAGTAGACCCATAAAAAAAAAAAAAATATACAAAACTTTTTAATGTCAAACTTAATTTTTATTAGAGTAACGACAATTTTGCATGGCAATCCCATATGAAATAAGGTAACATAAGAAAATGAATTTTAAACGAAAAACCAACATATCACGACAAAGTTGACTAATTTCCATATAACGAATTGCATATGCATATAGAAAATTTTGATTTGTTTGTTATAACTTCCGTATCCTGTGAAAGTTGGGATTAAATCCAATCCTAGATATCCAACTTGCATTCGATATATTTTATGTTTGTCAAGTTTGTTTTATTTAGCATTCATTCAAATATCTTAAAAATGGGTCAACAAGGATTAATTTAATTAGTAATTATCGAATTACTTCGTTTGTAAGATTTATGTTAGAATCCTAATTTAGTTGACAATCTGTAAGTATCATTATAAGTCATTACTGAAGCTTGTGGCATGTCTTGACTTTGAAATAAGATAGCCTCCTCTCATATTAAACTTTTACTTAAAAAAAAATTAAAAATGAAAACTTGAGCAAATTATTCAAATATAATGTATTTTTATTTTCAATACAATTTAAGTACATATTTCACACTTGCTCGTAAGTCGACAAAATTCATGGCAAAAATGGAGGCAATTAATTACATCTAGGAAGTGGTGCTACAATTCAAACATTGTGCTTAAAACTAAATTTGAGTAGCTCATATTGTAGCTTGCAGATGTTTGCAATATTCATCATATTCATATAGTCTTACTAACTTAGATTCAAAATACGTAACTAAAATGTTTCAGTTTTACTATTAAAATATTTTATTTTTAGCAAAAATACTATGTTTCATAAGCTCTATATAAGATATTGTTTTAAATGTTTATATATATATATATATATTAAGAAAACCATTCACAAATGACATGAAAACTAACTTTCCTTTATTTTAATTTTAATTTTTGAATAAATTGGAAAAAGCGCGTGAGGTAACGCTCTTGGTGGTGGATTGAAGCTTGAGTCGTGAAAGTGTTCGCTTTATTCTGCCCCGTTCCAGTTGTCCAATGAAAGCGATCTACGTAACGAGGGATATTTGGACACGTGTGGGGCCGCATGTCAAAGCCGATTGACGCTTGCAGAATATCTGAGGTTCCAACAGCTGCATAGGCGACACGCGGCCACTTCTGACGTGGATCCGAAAGTGCAACCCCTCGTTCCTCGGGCAAACCACGTTTCGAGCACTGTCCACTTTTGCAAATAATATAATTTTTGCCGTCCATTTGTAATAATAATAAAATGGCAAGACCCACCCCTTCATTTTTATGAAATTGTCAATTGCTGCCACCTGTTTAATTTCTTCCAATTAAGCTGACCGCTTAATCGCATTTATATAATTTCCTTTCCCCCTTTGACCTCTTTCAGTTAGTGCAATAATCAAAGCCTTAATATAATATTAACAGCATTTTAATTTATCCCATGATGTCCTTATCACTATCGGATATAGCTTATCACATAATAATGCACATGGGATTAAAATGTGAAAAATATACAGAATCAATGCAACCATCAATAATAATTGGAATGGTTATATATACGGAAAATATTTTTTTCAACTAAATAAAGCTTCACGTCTATTAGTTATTTAATTTTTTTTTATATATAAACTTTAACTAAGAAAGAGGAGAGCAAGCAAAATCTATTAAATGTAATTTTGAGGTGAGAGTTAAGCTTTGGTAACTTGCAGAAGTTAATGAGTTTGAACTAGCTAGCTACTATATCATTAACGTAACACCCCCATCCAAAAAAAGAGAGTATAACTTATGGTTGTCAAACTCACAAGTTAAGTTGTACCAGTTTATGTTTTCACAGCAAAATTCTTATTAATAATTCGCTAGAAACTTGTAATCCCTATAAATTCGTGGTAAACTCGGTCAAACTCGTAAAATTAGACCGAGTTTAGTTCTTTGTATGAATTGAGCTGTGTTTAACTTAATTTTAGATTAAGCCATTAAAGCTTAATGATGAAACCCAAATCACCAAACCATACATCCTAAAACAATGTAATTTTGAAGATGAATTGTTGAAATCTCTAATCTCTCTTATTGGATTATCACTAATCGAGTTTATAGGGCCTCAACAAATTTAGGAAACTCGCGAGTTTGATAACTATGGTATAACCAAATATGGATGAGCAATTCAACATAAAAAAGAAATGTAAATATGATTTTTATGTATATATTTTATCTATGAATAAACATACAAATATGTTTTAATAAGTTCAATGTGATTTTTTTCATATGTCTAGGTTTTTTTAAATATTTTTGGTATTTATATTGTATGTTATACCATATGAAAATAACTAATATGTAAATGATATGTATCAAGTCAATTATTTTTAATTTTATTTGAGAAAATAAAATAAATTATATTTATATATAATAAAATATAAAAATTACTTTAATCATAATTCATAAGTGCTAACAATTATTGATTGATAGATAATCATATCCTTTATATCAGATTTAATCATTCACGTGCAATGTAAGAGATATTATTAATTGCAATTACATTTGACCTTGTGACAAATGTCTATCTTTCTCTAGGATTGGATAGACCTCAAAGAAATATTGATGTGATGTATGGTCATTAGAAAATAAAAAAAAAAAAAATCAGAAACAAAGTATCCATTGAAGTTTTGGAATGTAACTTGTTGAAACTCCTTAGCATTTTTTCTTTCTTTTTGGTTAGGTTTTGATAGATGAGAGGATATTTTGGGAGTCGTTAGTAGCACCCTTCTCCCCAAATGTTTCCCACAGTATCCTATACCTAGACGAAAACATATAACGTATACAAGATTTCTTCCTTAATAAAAAAAGCTTTTCCTTAAGATGATGTTTTGAAGAAATCCAAAACCTGGTCTGACCATCAAAAACTATGGTAATAGAAAGATAACAACTCAAAATCAATAGATACGAATCCTGTATTATATGTCAAGATTAGGACTTTATAACCCCTGGATACCACATTAATTATAAGGTGAATGAGCTATAGATCAAAATCCTCAAAAAATCAATGATAATCATACATTCTCATCTTTATTAGCGATTCTCTACATAAAAATCTAGGAGACATTTTACTTAGCAAGATTACTATTTTCTGTCTCAAATACAACTGAGACGTGGCAGTTTCTCAATGGAAGTACAAATGCAGGCTGCTAAAATATCATAGTGTGGGTTCCATGACATTTTATGTGCTATTATTTTTTATGTTTCGGAATTTATTTTAAAGGATTTGATATCAACATAAATTTATAGAAAGTGTTTACTGTTTAGTAAGCTTAGAATATTGATATTATAGTGTATATTTTTTTGGTTTTCTTAAAGTATTTTTAAGTTTTATCTAAGACTAATCTTTCAAATTATTATCGAGCGCTAAAACAGAGATTTCTCTCAAGTATTATAGTGTATATAATTGAGTGTTGAGTACTGTTACTATAAAGAATTCATTTAAATTCAAATTTAATTAAGATAGAATAGGTGATATTTAAACATAAATTTTTAATTTTTTTTTAGGTTATAGATAGATAGAGTTAAATTTTTAGTTAGAGATATAAACAAATAAAAATTTAAAATTGAAATCTCAAATTTTTAATTTTTTTAAATCAATTGTATTATGTAAATTATGTGATTGTATATAAATTTCATGGTTTCTATCTCTATGTAAAATTTAGAACTCATTGTAGGTATAAAGGAAAATTGAATTGTTGAAGGTGAAATATAATTTAAAGGATTGAATTGGTTGGTCTGCAATTTCCAACAAGTTGTTGTCCTTGTGTATACCTTTTGCGTAGGGAAATGCTGAAACGCCACGAGAAGGTGCAAATTACACGCGTAAGATGAGAAGGTTCAGATAGATAGATAAGCAAAAAACGGCGTGGCGTTCAAATACTAAAATAAACAGTAGTATAGCATAGCATCATCGGAATCAGAAACAGTGAATAAATAGACGCAGGGCAGCTAGCAGTGCATGCAAACTGAAAACCACTTTCTTCTCAAACTCTGCAACATCCAACAAACTGCGGAAACTGAAAACCAGGGCCACGTGATGCACAAAACCACATCTTCACAAAGCCACGCTCAATTCTTATGTACCAATTTCAGTGAAGCGTGCTTTTATTCCTTATGAAGAAGCTACGACAACCCCCGAAAAAAATAATAATTTAAAATTGAACAATATATTAAAGACAAAAAAAATGGATACGAGTACGTGGCAATAAAATTAGATGAGAGTGACACTTGCAGGGCATGCCTGGAAGAAGCTTCAAAACAGGGGATCTTTTGTGAGTTCTTCCGGGATTGAACGGCCGCAATTTTCTACAACTTTACCACCTTGTTTTCTTCCCACAGTTTGAACTTTAAAGTCGTCTCGGTTTTTTTTGTTGCTAAGTAATAAATATCTTTTGTTTTTGGTAAAAAAGAAAGAAAGAAATATCTGAATTGCGGTACTAGTATTATACTGTTGGCACTTGTTCTAATGGACCTACACTTCCGTACGGATTTAGACCAGAATGAAAAAAAAACTGTTTTATTTTCACACTAAATCTATTTTATTATTTTCATGTTAGATTGGTATATCCATACCTATCAACACTGTTGAGAAGCCAAACATTTGATATCTGACGATCTAACTCGAATATTTGAATCATGTAACTATCAGATAGCTCCTATTATACTCGACATAATAAAAAAATAAGGCAAGCCTTATTTTCTGCATTTTATGTAATCTGCACTACATAAATAGTATCCTGGAGAGTGAAAGTAAAATGAGAATCCTTTATTATTGGAAAGATAGGCAAGAATGAATTAAGAAATATGCCAAGTTCATGTTATTCTCATGCCAGGTTGAAATCCATTCACGGTTAATCCACCATCAACAGCAATAACCTGTCCTGTGATGTAAGAGGCAGCGGGAAGACAAAGGAATGCCACCAAGGATGAAACTTGTTGCGGCTCTGCAATGCGCTGAAGAGGTGTTCGAGACATTATCTCATCTACATACTGCTTGTTGCGAAGCAACTGTCACAAAGAAAAACAATGAGCAAGAATATGAAGAAGTGTCTATTTGTGAGGTGATAATGAATGTTGTATGATCATTCTAAACAATTAAGTTCAGCCACTATAATTGCAATTGAAAACAAAAGTTGCTTTGTCTTGTAAAACTCAGCTCAAGCATAGCTTCTTTGCATCAAGTCTCAAGATTTACTTGTCCCATACACAGACATCTTGAAATCTCACAACTACATATTTCACAGTTACCCTCAAAAACAACCAAACTCTCAGCTATTGAATTTATCTAAATTAAGTTACTGAAGATCTTCAAGCAAGCAAAGAATTTGAAGACCCCGGACTTCAATGTTTAAGTATACATGACTTGCTGTTCAGAAGTTGTCACTTTTTCTTTCATATATAAAAATGAGTAATTTCTTTAACAGAATGTGTGGCTACCCTCAAAAGGGATTGTAGTCTTGATGGAGAATAAGTATCAGGTCAACTAAATCAGCAGAAGTTTTAAAGCTGCAACTGTACTAGGTTAATATAGACCCAGAGTATAGAGCAATATGTCTTCTTTAAGATTAATAAAATAGTTATAACTTATAATTTGATTCAGATAAAACATAGGTAAAATTGTTAAACTCGAATACATGACTAATAAAAGCTGATGGAATGATTATAAACACTCTAACAAGATGACAAAACAGTAGAAAGAATACTACTTCTATGTAAGATTCAGTCTTAAGTTTCAACTGCGGCAGCTATTTGGTAACATAAAGTCTATATTACGTACTGATGTTATCAATACCTAGGGGTAGATGGCAGGATCACTAGTGGTACCATTACTAGTGTTTCTCATAAACTATTTTCCAAGTCCAGTAGAACAGGCTAACTAATGGCTCCGTCTACTAATCTTATTTTGAATCCTTCAGAAGAAAGAAAAGCAACAAACATAAACAAAAAGAGGAAGAAAGAATATCACATGATCTACTAGGGGGGTTTTGGTTGTCCCAGGGGCAACACAATTGCTCCTTATGTTGTCTTGTGCCCATTCACAGGCCAAATTTTTTGTCAGCTGATTTATTGCGGCTGAGAAATAGCATTGGACAGGAACTGTTGAGCGTCTTTGTTTGCTACAATATTTTGTTAATCACAATAATACAAAAGAAACAGCTGATGAGTATGGTAAGTCACCTTTACTTGCTGCGTAGACAGAACCCGTGCCTAAGCTAACCACACCTGCATAAGATGAGATGAACACAATGCTTCCCGTTCCAGATGCTTTTAGAAGAGGATGTGCAAGTTGGCACAGATGGTATGCAGAGTCCAAGTTAATGTTCATCAGTTGTAAATATACATCAGTAGTGTACTCAACGGTTGGCTTCCTAAAGTTTGCTCCAACGTTGTTTACCTAAGCCAGAAGGCAACATGATATATGACAAAGTTAGAAGAAATGAAACCTCTTTGAAAGTGATTCTTTTATGTGATGGAATTTGAAGATTATAATCTTACTAAAGCGGCATTTACACCTATTTCTCACATGTAATAAGAGAAACAAATCAAGCTATAAACCATTTACTTATTGGAAATGCCATAAACAACATTGTGTAATGATTAAGTTGCTCCAATGTGGACAATTTCACAGGTAGCTAGAAACAAATCTTCCTCATTAATCTGAACTCTGACTACTTTTCATAGTTTTATTCCATGAGATAATGCTTTGATAAACAAGTTAATTATAACATGGAATTGCATGAGTAACCTCTCTAGATCACGAGTGTATTTTCCATTTGGGCTCTTTCAGTTTCGCTAGAAAATAGAGTTTTCTTGGAAAAATTTTCCTACAGCAGTAATAGGGACGTACATAGATGTTGAGCTTGCCATTGAAGATGAAACCCACTTCCTGAATGAGCTTCTCTCTCTGGGTTGGAGACGACACATCACACACTGACCCAGTAACCACAAAGCCCTTACTTTGCCATTCTTTCAAACACTTAATGAGCTCTGCTTCGTTTCTTGAACAAGTGTGCACGGTAGCACCAAAACCAGCTAAATCCTCAACTATGGCATGCCTGAATACATTTCAGAGATTCAAACAAAAATGATTCAATGTGAAATCTATAGAGAACGGAATTCTGAAAGCAAAGTTCAATGGAAGAAGAAGAAGAAGAAGAAGAAGAAGAAGAAGAAGAAGAAGAAGAAGAAGAAGGAAGTGGGAAGGAAGAAGGACCCAATCCCACGAGTGCCACCAGTGACAAGAGCATTCATTCCCATGAGAGACCATCTTGAGTTTCTGGCACTGTTCTCTGTTTCTGCCATTTTTACTCTACTTAGCTACTACAATTGACAGTTCTATGCAAGAAAAAGTCAAAATGTAATTAACCACGTCTTAGGGCACATTATATTAGATGAATGATGCACGATCCAGTTCTTAAAATAAATAAATGGAAGAGAAGGACTCAGATTGAGATTCATTTAGGGCCTCAAAACATGTGCATAGTACGTGGCCCAAAATAATGTGGGTATATTTATAGTCTTTGTCTGTTTTGAAAAATATTATTGTGATTGATTTTTTTAAACTTTAAGACTTAAGTGATATAAATTTATTTTTAAGAATTGAAGTAAATTTTTATTACATTTTTTTAAAAACTAAAATAACCTTTTAGACAAATGGCTCATCCTCTTGCCATTTGGGTTAGGCTCAATCATTCTGAGTACATACATCTGAAGTCGGTCAAAATGGGCTGATCTATTGGGTCTGGCCCAATTCAAGTTTATTTTTGGTTAAAATACTACTTGGTCCTCCTTGAGGAGTCTGGTTTCGCGGGTTTACCCCGTGCTGTTAATTTGGCACATCATTTCTTCATAGTTTAGTCCTTGACCCAAATATCAATTTAACCTTTATTTTTTTAGGTGAAAGATTGAATTATCTAATATTTGTTCAAATGGCCCTTTTAAAATTTTCTCAGAGACACACTTGTACTGGTGCAGATGTCCACAAGGTTAAGTTCCGGTGTGTGGTGTGTGAGTAACGCTATCCTATTCAATTAGCGATGTTTTTTTTTTTTTTTTTAATAATTTAGAAAGTTTGACTTAATCCTAACCTTTAAATGAAGTCAAACATATCAAATTTAGGACAAGTCATCCATGCTCGAGAAGTCTTACCATTAAAACACTCACAACTGTAATTTTATGTAAAAAATACTTCGAGACCCTTATTTTACTTCTATGAGTTGGCATGTAATAGTCACAATCTAAGTCTTGACTTTATGATTTTTGTGAGTTTCTGCTATCTAATTCGAATTATATGACTGAAAAGAGATGAAATAAAAGTGTATAGAAAAGACAAAAGGCATAAATAGCAGGAAATACAAGATCAGAAAACAGTCCATGTAGCTGAACCAGTAGTAGCAGCAGGGCATTACAATCCAAGAAATAAAGTTTTAGCAAGGACTATATGATGAAAAGAATGATTCTCATTGCTTTAGAAGAATCATTTATTCCAAAGACAAACAATTAGTTAGAGAAATAGGTGAAGTTTTAGGTTATTCTCATGCTGGGTTGAAATCCATTCACAGTAAGTCCTCCATCAACACAAATAACCTGTCCTGTAATGTAAGAGGCAGCAGGCAAGCAAAGGAAAGCCACCAAGGATGAAACGTCTTGCGCTTCAGCCACACGCTTAAGAGGAGTCCGAGACAACACCTCACCCAAAAACTTCTCATCACGAAGTAACTGTCGAAGAGAAAAACAATGAGCAAGTAAGTTGCAAAAACGAAAAATTTCTATTTCTCAATTGATTATAATTGTTGTATCAGTTTAAATACATGACTTCAGTCAATATGATTGGAATTTGTGTTAAAGCCTTTGCCTTGAGGATGAGCTCAATTTGTCACCAAACCGTTTGCTACCCATTTGGAATTCCAGATAAATTTCAACAGGGGAATCATCTTTACCCAAATATTCAAAGTGATGGAGTTCATGCAATATGATAATATCAACTCTCAATTGCCATAAATATCTACATTTCGGAAGTGTTCAAATAGGTAAAGCATCATCAAAAGAAAATATGTTTTATACAGAGGCTGAGATAATTTCCCTGCTTTATTGAGTTTTGTTGGAATCTAGTACAATATATTACTCCATTATGTAAGATTCAGTCTCAAGTGACAAGTGTGTCAACTATTCTCTTACTTCATAGGACTGACCATGTCTTGCAGGATAACTTGTGGCACCATTAGTATAGAATAGTGTTCCTTATAGACTATGTTTCCAAGTCTTGCAGGACAGGTTAGCTATTATCCAATGTGTCGGTTTACAAGTCTTATTTTTGCAGTATTTAGTGTAAAAGAAAGTAACAAACAAAAACAAAAATATTAATCAAGAACATTACATGTTCTACGAGTGGTGTTCTAGTACTCCATGGTACGACACAATTGCTCCTTATGTTGTCTTCTGCCCATTCACAAGCCAGATTCTTCGTAAGCTGATTGATTGCAGCTAAAAATAGCAATGAACAAGAACAATTGAGTCTTTTAGTTCGCAACAATATCTTATTAATTGAATTTAAGCAAAAGTAAACAGCTAATAAGTACAGTAACTCACCTTTACTCGCTGCGTAGACAGATCCAGTACCTAGGCTCACCACGCCTGCAACGGATGAAATGAACACAATGCTACCCGTTCCAGATGCTTTTAGAAGAGGATGTGCAAGTTGGCACAGATGGAATGCAGAGTCCAAGTTAATGCTCATCAGTTCAGAATATGCTTCAGCAGTGTACTCAATGGTTGGCTTCCTAAAGTTTGCTCCGACATTGTTTACCTAAGTCAGAACATGATGCATTATGAACCATAACAAGTTAGAGGAATACTTCTGATAATAACTGAAACAATTCTGGCTATAAATAATTTACTCAACCGAAAAGTCATCAACAACATTATGAAGTTCTTAAGTAGCTCCAAAGTGTGACAATTTCACAATGTCTTAAAATGGGAGCTAGAAACAGGTTTTTTTACTAACTAGGCCAATTTCTAGTTGATTCCTTACAAAATGACTGGAAAAATAGATTTAGAAATTTAGTTCTCACTAGCAATTATGGGGAGGACAACAAGTCATGCAAGCAGCAATTGTATTTGACTTATTAGATACACGACATGAGATCAACAAGTAATAATATATATATATTCAACAGAGAATTAGTTGAAACATTAGCAGTGACTATTGAATTTGATGGCTTGCACTCAGTTTTCTCAACCCTCAACTCAAATATTGTAAATATGACACATTGTCTTATGTGTTCTAGTCCTGCAACTTCTCTCAAGCCTTAACCCTTGGAAAGAATCAACAAAAATACTTATCTTATGTAGGCAAAAAATAAAGGCTAACTGCTAAGCTATTCTAATAGAGCATATACACAACACAATGACATATTCAGTGGAGCATTGTTCCACCTTTCAAATTTTTTTATCAAATTGTTTGACTTTTATAGTTTAACTTCAATTAAATTATTTTTAGATTTATCAAAATGTATTTTCCCTTACTATATAGACTTACAAAAATGTTGAGCTTGCCATTAAAGATGGAGGCCACTTTCTGAAGGAGCTCCTCTCTCTGGGTTTGAGATGTCACATCACACAGTGACCCAGTAACCAAAAAGCCCTTACTTTGCCATTCTTCCAAGCACTTGCTGAGCTCTGATTGGGTTCTTGAACAAGTGTGCACGGCTGCACCAAACCGGCCTAAATCCTCCACTATGGCATGCCTGAGCACAGATCAGAGATTCAGGAAACAAAAATATGATTCAATGCGAAATCTTTATAGAAAGAGACAAAAGAAAGAAAGTGAGAGAAAAAAAAAAGGTACCCAATCCCACGAGTGCCACCAGTAACAAGAGCAGTCATTCCTTTGAGAGACCATCTTGATGCTCCAATACAGCTCTCCGCTTCTGTCATCTCTACTACTCTACTTAGCATTAGCAGTGACAATTTGTCAAACAGTGAGAAGGCAATGTTCAACTGGACATCTTTCCTTTCTTTGCTTGAGAAGGCAACGGTGATGTGAACATGTTTTTTTCCGTCTATGGCCTTCTATAAAAAAGTTGTTTTTCGCACACTTCGAGGGTGTGGCACATTTTTTAACATATGATAGTTGAATAGAGTGAATTCAACTTTTTCGTAAACTTTTTTCTTATATTTTCTCGATAAATGAGCGGTCCAGTTAGTTCAAAAACATGCAGCCGTGTAAGCCTCAGGAAGGGGTAAGATTTTACGTGGCAGAGTCGAAATAAAATAACTCTATCCAGTTAAATATTAAAAAAAAAAATTATTGAGAGTTTAAATTAAAATTAATTTTTAATTTTATTTTCATCATAAAAATTTTAAAATTGAATCACTGGATTACATTTTTAAATTATTAAAAAAATTTAAATTTAACAGAATCAAAATAAAAAAAAATATATATATATATATATATATATATATATATATATATATATATATATATTTTATAAAAAATTAATCGTTTTTATACATATATATTAAATAATTTAATTTTTTAAAATTTTCACAATAATATTAAAATTAAAAGTTTATTCAACTTTAAACTTCTAATAAAATTTTTTTCTCCAGTTACCCCGGATAGCAAACTCCAAAAATGAATACTCCAAATAACATTTTATTGAATCTTAATTGTGAATCTACAAGCACCTTCAATATATGCTTTTACTCTCGTCTCGTCCATCTCATGGGAAGAGGACAATGGTGGTTATAGCAGTTCGAACTCTCATGGAGAAACACGTTCTATTTTTCTGAGTCTTAGGTAGAAAAGGCAAGGGGCTTTCAGGTTGCATATATGTACGTGATATTTTCCCCCTCCATTATAACAAATTTAAGCTTTAATTGATTTAGAATTCGACAACAGAACAAACAAATGATAGAATTGAAAATCTTATTCTTATTTTACAGTAAAAGTATGTCCCTGAAGAACGTGAACAACAATATCCTTTTATAAAAGATTATTCCAGAGTTAACTCAAACAGGGCAGCCTGTGTTACGAAAGAGCACTATGAAAGGAATACATAAAGAACAGGAGAGGAGCGCCATTGATTAGGTTATTCTCATGCCGGGTTGAAATCCATTCACAGTGAATCCTCCATCAACAGAGACAATCTGCCCAGTGATGTAGGAGGCAGCAGGCAGGCAAAGAAAAGCCACCAAGGATGAGACTTCATGTGCTTCCGCTATTCGCCGAATAGGTGTTCGTGATAGTATCTCATTGACAAACTCTTTGTTTTCAAGCAGCTATCATGAAGGTAAACAATTAGAAACTATGTTATGGAGACGTATTATCATCTCAAAATTGAAAATTAATGATACATATTATTGACACATACAAATATAATTAGCATATATTGCAGCTCTTTTACAAAGGAAGAGTACAGAAAACTTGAATTTGGTAAGATATATGGTTTATAGTTCAGAAATAAAGCCCATTAGCACTCGATAATCTTTCTTAACTAGTAAAGTCCAGCCAAAATATATTACTAACCACAAAATTTAGGGACCTCTTTAACATGGAAACCTAATTAACACGCATCTAATTTTACTTCAGCCTATAATGGGGTCGTAAAGTTGACACTACCCAGAATCAAGTGAAAGCGAGAATGTATGCACATGTCCCAAGCATACTTAAAAAACAGACCTCAGCAGGAAAAACATTTTTAAAAAACATGGAGATGAAAAGCTGTATGATTGTTTAGAATGTTTCCTTTATGTTAGCCAATAATCAAATAATCAATGCTTAAATGAATTTTAGACAACAAGAGACTATCAATAATAAGGGGATATCCAGGCCAAACAAATTTTCCACTAACACACAGTACTTCGAATAGTCCTAGATTCCTGATGATCCTAGGAAGGAGTGTAAGAACATCAAACAGTAGACTATGTATTTATATGAATCCAGTAAAATTTAAATTATATCAACTATGTCAGTATAAGACATTTTAGAATCAAAACAGTGTAAATAACCCTTGAGATGTGACTTATGTCCCATCTCAAGGGTGTAGGATAGAAACACCCCAAGATAAAAGCACTGAATTACCATTGAATTACTTAGGGAACAATTAATTCAGTGTTCCTGCCAACTTTATCTTTCAATTGGTCAATGATCTTTTCTTAACAAATCTTCATATCAAGGTTTATTTCTAGGAAAAAAATAACTTTTAAGGCCTCGGAAAAAGAAACTAAAATATATAAAATAAACAGGAAGCAAGGGCATTACATGTTCCACAAGTGAGGTTTTTGTATACCAGGGTGCAACGCAGTTGCTCCTTATATTGTCTTTTGCCCACTCACAAGCAAGATTTTTCGTAAGCTGATTGATTGCAGCTGAAAACACCACCGGTTGAATCTTTTTAGGCCATATCTTAAAGAATCATTTGTCATTATCATGTTTGAGCAAGGATGACACCTAATCCTAACATCACCTCACCTTTAGTTGCTGCATAAACGGTTCCAGAACCTATGGCTACCAGACCTGCAACAGAGGAAATGAACACGATGCTTCCATTTCCAGATGCTTTGAGAAGAGAATGTGCAATTTGGCTTAGATGGTACGTAGATTCCAAGTTGGTAGTCATGATTTTTGAATATTCTTCAGCAGTGTACTCAGTTGTTGGTTTCCTCAGGTTTGACCCAACATTGTTTACCTAGGTCCACAGAACGGTGCACTATAAGCATTTTCCAATTTCCAAAGAAAAAGACAACTCTATGATACTATTAAAACAAATTCATGCTTATAAAATGAAACAGACTCTAGCAATATGAAGTCATGCTTATAACAGAAACCAAGTCTAGCAATTTGAACATTTCAATTTTTATCAATTTCATTAAGAAAATTACGTGCTAAAAACAAATATTACATCTAGCTAAGTAGTACATTCACGTTTTGTATTTATTAAATGTTCTGCAGAATTACATGCAGGCGTTTATAATGCATCTAAAACATCAATAAGGCGGTCTTAAGCGGTTAAAATGCTGATCAATTACTTGCATATTGTGTGCATGTAAGATGGGAAAATCTGAAGGACAACTACACGCACATGCTCTCCTTTTCTGCGACATTTCTACAAACATTTGCCTTTCTATTTCCCAATCATCAAAATAAGCAAAAAAAATTTTTTTGGGGGGGGGGGGGNGGGGGGGGGTTGGTGGTGGTGTGGGCGGGAATTCTTTCTCTTGGGTGTGGCGACCCAAAAATAGGGGTTTCACTGGACACATAGAGAAAAAGAGAACGTGTATTTGCTACAGGACTTACAAGTATGTTGAGTTTGCTATTGAAGGTAGAAGCAACTTCTTCAATGAGCTTCTCTCTTTGTGGCCGAGAAGACGCATCACAAACCGACCCAGAAACCAAAAATCCCTTATCCTGCCACTCTTTTAAGCATTTATTGAGTTCAGCTACATTCCTAGAACAGGTGTGCACAGCCGCACCAAATTGAGCTAGTTCCTCCACCACAGCGTGCCTGAACACCATATCCAAGTAATTTCAAGAAAAATCTGAGACTTGAAGTGAATGTAAGGGGAAAAATAAAACCCAGAACCTTGAAAATGAAACTAATTTCAAGTAACAAAAACAACGCGGAGAAAAAGAGAGTTGGAGGGCGTAAATGGGTATCAGTGAGAAAGGGGAAAAAAAAAATTGACCCGATTCCGCGAGTGCCACCAGTAACAAGAGCGGTCATTCCCTTCAGAGACCATCTCGAGCCTCCGATACTGCTCTCCGCCTTCGCCATTGTTCCCTTTGTCTATCTGTGTTTTGCAGCTCTTTTTGACTTGAACTAGAATTCGAGCTGGCTTCACTCTTCTCCCTTTCTGAAATAAGAAACAAGCATCGTCAATGATCTAGCTTATCCAGTATGTGTCCTTTTCGCCTCTTTGGGCCCCAATTACTATAATCCGGATTCTCACATGGGCCTGAAATTCAGAAAAAGAAAACATGGGTCAAAAACAAAAAATCTCACTGTTGGAAGACATGTCAGAGAAAAGAGAATGGGGGAGGAGATTGCGTTACTTTTGACTGGACGAGAATGGGAAAAAAAAAANGGACGAGAATGGAAAAAAAAAAAAAAAAGACTCAACAAAATTTTTTTTGCATAAATCAGATGCAACACTTGACTTCTGCACAAAAAAAAAAATGAATTCTGTTGAATTAATCATGTTTAATTTTCAGTATACAGTATACATAAAACATGAATTACAAGTAGCTACATATACCATGGTAGCATAGATCATAGATGTAAGTCCAAAACAGTATTTGCTATGATCTTCTTATTTGTTAGGAGTTTCTCTCCTATCAATACTTGGGTGATAAATCCCTTATATTATGAGGCTTACATGTGGTCTGAAAACTTAGTTGGTAGTTGGCGTCTTCTACTAGTAAGTGGGTACCTTACCCTTATTGGGTTTGATCCCAGTTCCCTCTCCTTCTCCTTTGTGTACCAAAGATGTGTGCCTTTTGCCTAAAAAAAAAATTAATGACTTTTTTTATTAAAAAAAAAATTGTGTGTCATTGTAATCAATGGACTGAATTTGACCACAAAAATAATTTCTTACCCATTTTTCCTACCTTGAAGACGTTCAGACCTTTAAGCACATGGATCCCTGAACTAAGCAACAAAGGTAATTATTCCTTTTCTTGATTCTTGAATGTCCTTATAGTCTCGTTGAGAGAGTAGGCTTCCTTTAGATTTGAATTCAATTCTCCAAATAGATTATGCTCTCTATTATATCTACTGCTTAAATAAAATATAGTTTATCGTAGAAATCTTGACTGTATTGTTTAGGGACTTTGAACAATGGAGGTAGCATAGACTAGTGGGGTTTTTCTTGTTATGTGAACCATTCACCTTCTTCAAGAAGTGGTGGCACAAACACAATATACCTATCACAAGGATTCATATCATTACAATTATCATTGCCACCATGCACGTGCATGTAGTCTATAGAGTATAGAGTACACCTATTTGTTTTTCCTTTTTTGTCAAAAGGACAAAAAATTGGAACCCATCTCTCCTTGTAACATGGTATTACAACTTAGTTGGTAGACAAGTGAATGGTGAATAAGGTTGTGAAGTATGATTTGTCAAAGTATGTAGAGTAGAAACAAGTATCAGGAGTGGCACCACCACCAGTGACAAGAGCGGTCATTCCTTCCCCCGACGCCGACGCTGCTCTCCGGCTTCGCCGTTGACTATTGTTGCACTTGTTTCGACTATCTTTCGAGAATACCACCAGGTACCTTCACTCTTCTTCCTTTCTCTGAAATGGGGAACAAGCATCGCGAATTATGCTGGCTTGTCCAGAAGTGACGTCGTTTTGCCCCCTCGTTGGACCACACTAGCCTAACATGTACTACAAACTTCTAGGGCCCAATTACTATGTAGTATGTCCCAGATTTTCACATGGGCCCCAAAAATCACACGGGTCCAATAAACAACATCCAATAACTGTTGGAGGACATGTCATAGAATCACGTCCTTCGATTCCACTTGTCACGACCCCAAGTGGACTAAATGTCTAAATTGAAGATGTTGATGGCTTCAAGCAAGTACGTGAACCCCCAAACTTTGGAACAAAGGTAATTATTTAGGGTGTGTTTGTTTTGGAAAATATTTTCATATTTTTATTTTCAGTTTTCATTTCTTGAAATGTATTTCTACTTTCTTATTTCATTTTTAAAAACTATGTTTGGTTTGTAAAATTAAAAATTATTTTCTATTTCTATTTTCAACTAGTACCTCCTCATCTTGCACTGACCCAAATCCAAGCCTAGTTCTACCCAACATTTTTCAGTTTCTCCTTCATCTTTCACCAAGGGAGCAGGGCAAGAAATTGGCACAGAAACTGTGCTAGACCATCTTCTGGTTAGTTCATCTCCCTCTCATGATATTGACATTTCGTGCCCAAAATGTGACCAGTCAAGACTTGATGGTGGTGTCATGTCTTCTGCTTGGATTGCTTCCTTTTTGGAGGTGAACTGTATATCTTTGAGTATGGTGTCTCACTTGTATTTTTTTTGGCCAAAGCTCAAAAGAGGCACTTGTACCCTTGCTTTATCTGACCCACCTGAAGATGTTCTTCACCGTGCTTTGTTTCTTCTCGAAAAAGGATTTGGTGGCTATAACGTTTTGAACAACAACTGTGAAGACTTTGTAATGTACTGCAAAACATATATGCTTGTATTCACAAGCATCATTTGGTTTGAAAGACGAAGAGGAAAGCGAATGAGATCGAACTGAAGGGAAGAGTTGAAAACAGAGCCACCAAAGCAGTGATTGACAATGTGATAAAGAAAAAAAAAATGATAAAATTGTAAAATTGCCACCGGTCACAACTAAAAACATCTTTTTAATGTTTTCATTTCATAGTGTATTTTAGGAAATGTTTCTAATTATTTATTGAACCAAACACGTTTTTAGACTTAATTGTTTTTATTAGAAATTGAAACAGAAAACAGACCCTTATTTTCTTGATTCTTAAAAGTCCTTTTATAGTCTTGTTAGAGTAGGGTTCCTTTAAATTTGATGTCAATTCTCCAAATAGAAGATCTACTATTTACATCAATATAGTTTCTTTTAGAAATCTTGAGTTTATGGGACCGTGAACAATGGAGGTAGCAATAGCATAGACTCGTGGGGTTTGTACTTAGGTTTTCGTTTCTCCCCATGTGATACAAACCATTCATCTTCTTTAACAAGTGGCACAGCATAGGTTTCTGGTGTCTAATATGAAGCGGATTCGGATTCCTAATCACTCTAATTTAATTTATCCCAAAGAGATTTGCCTAAGATTAATAAAAAGAAAGCGTTTGACTTGAGGTGTTCATGTAGGAATTCAAGGAGGGAAACACCTATCACAAGGATTCATGTCATTACAATTGCAATTACATTTACATTTACAATATCCACCACGTGCATGTAGTCTGTAGAGTGACCCTATTCTTTTTTCCTTT
Organism: Cercis canadensis; assembly: GCA_003255065.1. Classification (NCBI taxonomy): domain Eukaryota; kingdom Viridiplantae; phylum Streptophyta; class Magnoliopsida; order Fabales; family Fabaceae; genus Cercis; species Cercis canadensis. The sequence goes on along the minus strand of QAOA01000580.1, from coordinate 914,280 downwards.
TTGTCAAAAGGACAAAAAGTTGGATCCCAATTTCTCCTTGTAACATAGTATTATAGTTCCTAGAGAAGTGAAAGGTGGAAACTGGAAAGGAAAATAAACTTGTCAAGTGTCATTTGTCAAAGTGTCTTAAACTACCAACAAGAAGTAGATTAATTATATGACGAAATGTCTGTATAGTTGTTTTCACTATCTAAAGCTAGAAAAACTCCTAATATGTAGACACACACGTGCTAGGAAGCTGCAATTGTCAAACCACCTCTAGACCTTGAACTGATCTGTACACAAAACTTAAACAAGAGCAAGAGAAATACCACAAATAAACTTTGCAAGTATTGTCAAGGCACTCTAAATAAAGAAAAGAAACTTGCCAATACAGAGAACATAGTACATATCCTCATTCTAATATCTGAATGCCAACAATAAATACCCCAAAGAAACACACATCATCCCCATGTGAACTCTCTGTCTATATCTGCATTTATTTTAAATGTAAGATACACCAAGAATCAGTTCCTTCTAAATGCTAACTTACCGCATTAATAATGAAAACCATCGCATGAACCAACACCTTCCCCTTCGCACTTCACAGTAAACTTGAGTACTTGTCAACTATTACAAAATTAGCCTATGAGGTACTTGCTAGCCTCCAGTTTCTATCTTCATTAACTGTCAGTGTGTGAACCCAGTTAGGGGGAAATAAATCAATACAAAATCCAGCCCATAAATGGGAAATTTTTGTGTAGGGTCACAGGGAGTTCCCTTTTAAAATTTATATACAGCAATGCCTCTGTTGCTTCTCTCTGCATAGGGCAAAGAACATTAAGTCAAAAGCGATGTTTCATCAAATTTCCTTACAAAGAAAGGTTGAAAACAGAGGACTGTGACGTCGCCGTGTATTCTGGAGGAACCGTCGGTGTCATAACAAGGAGGCTAACACTGTTTTTACATTACTATAAATAGACAGGTCGCAGGCATCGAAACATGAGAAAAATATGCTTTTTAACATTTTTGGGATCCTAGGTGGTTGGCCCTTTTGCCGTTCAAGTGTAATAGATTATAGATGCAATAGATATACACACTAGTAATTACTTTACTATCTCACATTATATATAATTAGACTTGCTTAAACTTATTTAAACCTTTTTGTAGGGCTTAGAATTTACATATTATGTAATATAGTGCATGAGAGGCACTTATCTCCATGTACTATGATACCAAGAGTAAAAACAAAAGACGCGTTAATAAAGACAATGATGTGATGTTGTCCTCTGACCTTTCCCTGCCAAACTGAATTAATATTTTGTTCCTTTGTATTTTATTCAATATGATATGATTCTTTCCGTGTAGTTGGTTGGATTTTTGGAAGTGTTGGAGAGAGAGATGGGGAAAACAACAGAAAGGCTTGGAATTTATGGGGAGAAGGGATTAGTAGTAATAATAATCCAGGTAGATTAGTAGTTTTAATTGATATCCAGGTAAAAAATTTAAGGTTATTCATTTTGTGCAGGTTTATGTATGTCACTTACTGTTAGTTCTCTGGAATATACGTAGCTGAAGTGACATGTTATTGTCAGTTACTGTCAGTTCGTTCACCCTTTTAAAACCCTACAGTCAAATTTCCCTTCTCTCTTTATCTTTTTCTGATTCCTGTCTAAACTTAGAGTTAACTGAGGACACCAAATGAGTAAATGGGAACTATAGTTGAAACTAAACAGAAATAGAGGAGAGAATAAAGTAAATATAAAGTAACTCTTACAAGTTACAACTTACAAGCTTTGTTAACAAAAATATATCCACATGTGTTATTTCATTAAAAAAAAGCCTACAACTTGCGTTTATCTGAAAGTTATCTATTTGTTCATCTTTGTTTGCATTGCCCTTCACTCAGAAACCCTAGCTCATAGTTATCTTCATTCCCATTATCAATTTATTACATCCAATTTGATCACAAGAAGACGGTGCATATAATTCTGAAAGTTTTATGTATTGAATTCATGAAATTGCTCTTCCATTTCTTCTTACTTTGTCTTTGCTCTTTAATGAACTGCATGTAGTATACCATACTGATAATTCTATGCTCAATCAAAAAGATGGAAACATGAAAACAACTATATATACAAGAAAAAAAAATAACATAATTAGACATGGACTTAGTATTCAAACTTTTCCTGAAGGTAAAGCTTATGAGTCTATTCAGGTTTAGTTAGAGAATTAAAGGAGAGGTTCTTTGATGTTCTCTATCATCCCAAATGGAAAGTAAAGAAAGACAAGAGAAATATAAAGAGGAATTGCAATGAACAGTACTAGCAAGCACTCTTTTACAATTGCTGTCTTTTCTATACTACTTAACTTTGTGTGTTTTCCCTAGCCTGAGTTCAAGATCCAAGTCTTCCATACCAGGCTGAAGTCCACGTACAAATTCTGCAGATTGAAAAGCTAGGCATATATCATTTGTATATGGCTTGGGGAAGACAGGTAGTGAAGAAACAGCAGTCTTGGCTCTTTTACAACTAATCATTGCTTCGTCCCCACATGACCCACTTGGTAATTTTGGGCCAAACGGCGAACTCAATCCCACAGATAGATTTGTTTCAACATCATTATTACAAGCCAAGCCTTTAAAATCTTCTTCCCTCGCAATGATTGCCTCTTCTGTTTCTGAATCTGGGATGCACATGAGTTTCCCTCCAACAGAATCTGACTTTAAAGATGACGTATAGGGAGGGCGCTTGTGCTGTCCCCAGCTAATGGCAGAAGAATGAGGAGAAACAATTTGATGACCACAATTTTCATGTGTGGATAAAGCTGAAAGACTACTAGTTGTGATGCTACCAGCAGAAGCAGAATTAGGATTAAGACAAGAATCTAGCTGGGAGCAGATCTCTGCTGAAAATTGAGCACTCTTATGATGATGAAGGGAATCATTATGGAGGCTAAGGCTTTGCTTGAGCCTAGCTCTATCCCTTCTGTGGACATTCATGTGGCCTCCTAGAGCTTGAGCAGACCTGAATTCCCTTTTACAGAAACTGCAAGAGTAAGATCTTGGAGGCCATATGCACCCACCAAGTATTCTAGCTGCATCTTCTGCAAAAGCCCTTTCTTCCCATGAGTTGTTGTAGCCTCCAATTGGTACTTGAAGATGTGACTTCAACATTTGTTTTCTCTTCACCCACATCAAGTACGGAGATTCCTCCATTTCTCACTTGCAAAGAAAATCTGCAGCAAACTGAGGGTGGAATAAGAAAACAGGTGTGGTGGAAGCTTTATAGAATGAAATAGGTAGCAGTTATTGGATATAAATGGCTTAGGGGGCGCATGTCTGTAATTATATGTGAAAGCAACTTAAGAATCTATGAGGGAAGAGTAAAAGGTAAGCTGAAAAGGTCATCTTATGAGCTTTGCGTCTCTTTGGATTTTGTACTGAAGCTATTCTCTTGGTTTTTTGCTTGGTTTGCTACACATTCTATATTAGTTGTATTATTTTGGCAATTTCTAGTGGGACCCCATTTGAGCAACTGTCTAGCATCAGATTTGATCCACAAGCATGAAAGAGCTAACGGTTATGATTGTAAGAAAATAGTAAACAGGGTGAATTGGTTCTCTGAAGCTTCCACACCAACCTTTATGGTAATACTGTTGTCATGCTAGCTAAGATCGATAGCTCTTACAATACATGAAGTCAATAATTGATCACGCCTGCTATTTCTGTTCCATTTCACTATGCTACATAATTCAAAATATAAATTAGATATAAACAAGAGAAAAATACTTAAGTGTGCTGTTTGTATGATTGGCATTATCCAAGAGAAAAATAATCAAGTATTGGTCTGTTTGTATATATCATTGTTCAATTTCATTGCGGATATATTCTTTTGCACCAGAAACTACAGGACAGACCCTAACAAACCAACAACTGGCATAGTGGCATTATCCACTCAACTCCTCTCTTCACATAAGATGCACGAATGTGTGATTAACTCAAGAATTTTCAGAGAAAATAAAGTTGACAGAGAAAAAAAAAAAAAGGTGACGTATATTTTTTTATCATGAAGAAGACAAATTTTCAGCTCACATAAACAAAGAGTTTGAAAAGTTGTTCACTAGAACATGATCTAGGTAACTGTAATTCAAAGTGTTGAAGTCACGCCTTTCTGTTGTCCATAAACAAATGATATATAAAGGTTTATGAGGGTCAACCTTTTATTTGATCATCTCAAACATTTTCCTTTTGCTTGACTCGCTGATAATACACGCTCAGAATCTTAGCCTTTTCCTCCCATATCACGTTAAGCAAACAAGTCAAATTAATGGAAAACTAGTTGCTCCTCTCTCTCTCTCTCTCTCTCTCTCTTTGCCTCACATGCACACACTGCCCAATCAAAAGTATTAACTGTCTTCCAAATTACCTCACTTCTTACATTGTTTGTATATTGAAAATTAATTAACGTCCCTCTCCAATGAACCTCATGCACGTGTAGATATGACACAGGAATGAACTTTTGAAAATTAATTTTAGTTCTAGCTGTCAAAGGGACATGCACTCCAATAACGAAACATTGAGCACTAGGTATATATCAAGTTTCAAATCTCATAGAAAAGAGTTAAGTAAAATCAATGGAACCAAAAATGACTACTCCATATATAGCCCAAATTCCCATCACAATTACTGCTCCATAATATTGTGTTTTGAAACTAATTATGTAACATCATGTAGGGCAATCGAACTAACCTAAATTGTTAGCGCTTTTATCTATTTGATGGACTTTTGTGGGTAGGAATATTATTGCAAAGGGTTAAGAACTATTTTATTGAATTGCTCTGACTAAATCGATTAGAGTCCAAGCCCCACAAGCTCTTGCGACTTAAATATCATTCCCTAGTACAAGCTTGTACATTAGCAAGAACAAATTAATGCATTGCACAAGTGACCAAGAGAGAAAAAAGGATCATATGCATACCACTTTTGCTGACATATGGCTTGTGTTCCTGTATAAATAGAATTAATTGAAAGCAAATTAAGATACGGCAGCTATAATTTAGTCTTTAATTAACTTTAGATTTGCGTTTGAAGAGCCAAACCCCTTGTGCACCAATACAAATTTATGGTCCCGTTCTTTGAAACTTTTTTAAAAAAAAATTTGCTCGTCAATCGGTCTGAAATAAAGATAGGTAGAGGACAAAAATCTATTTTTTAGTCTGCATTGGACAAAAATCTTTGATCATGAAAGTTGGGGACCAAATCAATTATATGTAGAAACTTTAGTTAAAAGAGTACAATAATTCTAACATTCTGGTTCTTGAAGTATATATATTCTTAATTAATCTTAAAAATAAGATCTAATGAACCAGAAGTATTTTATCTTGTGGAAAAGAATTCCTTTTGCCATATAGAGAAATTAATACGTTAACTGGTAAGTGAAAGTTCAAGAATGATTTTATATTTAATAAAATGTTCATACTAAGTTTACTAACTCAAAACTGAAGGATATATTTGACTCGATCTTAAATAGAACAAATACAAACTTTTAAGTAGAAACTTCTAATTAAAACTAACCAAGCTGATAATCTTAAACTCATCACTTAATAAATACTTCAATCTCCAAAATTTGGTACATAACGAATTGAGTTATTAATTTATTCATGGGTTTGGAAAAGAATTACCCACCATTTTGTTTTATTACAAAACTACGTGCATGTACAAAAGTGGGGGAAGGTCGTAGTCCCAAACCCCCTAATTTTCTTCTTTTTTTTTTTAAAAAAAAAAAAAACAAAGGAAGGAAGGAGAGAGAGTTCAGTTGATTTGAATTTCTAATTTTAAAGGGGTTCCACAGTGTTAAAACATAATTTGAAAAAACATTTCTGAAAAATTAAGTATGATGGTAAGATAAGTGCAGGACACATGATCCCAACAACATAGACAAACGGAAATGAATTATACTTACGATGTCAAGCTCATTGACTCCTGAAGACTAAGAAAACAATACTAATAGTTAACTAAAAATGTCTTCACTCTCAACTTGTAGATAGTTGAACATTAATATAACTTGATCACAAAACAACAAGCGGATAGCTAATTAATGCATGGGGCTCAAACAAAAGGTTACATATTGGATAATCAAAGACTAGCTAGCTAGTAAACAAGTCAAAGATATTAATTAATTTAGTACACATGTCTGCCTATAATTAAGTCCAACATCTTAATTTACTATATATGTTCGCAGGATTGCAGGAATAAGATATATTTTAATACAATACAAATTTACATAAAATTATATAATTGATAATAAGTTGCTAGCTATTAATGATGATGACATGGAGTTAGTTTTGAGAAATCCCTAGTCTTATTCAGAGATATATGATCAATAAATTAAGTTATTGTTTGTGATCGATATATAAATTTATTTAATATATGTGTTAGAGAAAGGGAATGAAAAAAAAAAAAAAGAGTGAGGCACCTATGTCTATGTGTTTGGCTTGTATTAGTTGTGATATGACACTTGGTAATCAAAGCAGAGACAGAAGATATAATTTTAGTAAAAATATGATTAGGGGATGAGGTAGAAGAAAACGACAAGAGCAATTAGATAATGTGAGTTTGAACTTTGAAGTAACTCACGTAATATTTACCCAAAAAAAAAACAACCTCATGTGTTAGTTAAATTGAAGAATGAGAATAAAAAAAATTATCCCGCCGTATAAACCAGGCGAATGATGAATCAGTGTGTGAACTGTGATAACGTGGTGCATAAAAATTCAATATAATAGCTATATAGCTAAGTTAACTGTCCTTCGAGTGACTCCATATAAAAAGACAATGATTGACGTGATTAGTTGGATTATCGATAGATATAATCTTGGTTCATCAATATTTTATTTTAGCTCCTTTAAATACATTATTATTCTCATATATAAAAAAAACTTTATTATTCATAATCAAGATATAATCTCGTGACTCCTCCTACTCAACTCGCTACAATATATGAGAGTGTGTAAAAAGGTACGCNTCTTTTTCTTCTTAATTCTTTTATAACAATATATGAGAGTGTGTAAAAAGGTACGCAAATAACAGAATTCTAAAGTGTTTTCCATAAGAAAAAAAGCAAAACGATAACTGAAATCTAAACTTGATCCTCTACGTTAACTTAAACTTCAACAAGCCCACAAGGGCAATGTATATAGGCCCAAAGCTAAAATGGGCTTTAATAATTCGTTTTTCTTCCCAAGTGATTGGGCTTAGGGCCTCATACTTATTGAACAAGATTTGTGTGATATTACTATAGCTAATTGTTAGCAAGAGAAAAATAAATGAGTAAATGTGATAAAGTATGTGTTTTAAAGTGTGGAAAAGTTTGGGAGTTGATAAAGAAGCAACTACAATTGATTCATAGTGAGATGCCTAGTTGAACTACTTTTCTAACAGACAACTCTTAAAAGAAAAAAAGAGGAGAGAGAATGAGTGAAAGTGAAGAGGCACTTAATTAATTAGAAGGTAAAGGTTCCAAATAGAAATAGTTATTTTTTTAGCACAAATGGTGTGCTTGGTGATGATGAATGGCTTATCTTATTTATGCTTCCTTGGAATGGTAAAGTGGGATGAAAAAGGCGGTAAATTGACTTGAATAATGTTGTTTTGTAAATTAATTATGTAAAATGAACACTTTTAAAATTATTTACCTAAAAATAACAATTTTACACAACAAAGTGAGTCACGTTTTATGAGATAAAATGTGTTTTCAATGAACACATTTTATCTCATAAAACGTGACACTCTACTTTTTGAAATATTGTCTTTTTTAAGTAAATAATTTAAAAAGTGTTACTTTTACATAATTAATTTATAAAACAATATTATTTAAGTCAATTTGTCCAAAAAAATCACTTGTTGTTTGGTCGTGTTTCAATAATGTCCTTGGCCTTATTCATATCGTAGGGGTCGAATTCCAAGTTGATATTGGCTAATCATCGTCTTCAATGGAGTTGCTGTCAACTCGCTTAATTTCAACATGCTAAATCATCCCTGCGCTTCTCCCTCCAATATCTCGAAAAATGCAGGAGACTCTCTTTTGTGTTAGGAGAAACCTTAGTCTCACATCCTCAATTTTATATACATTAACTGTTTACCTATGAATAAAAATAAATAAATAATTTTAGTACGGTTTACTCTTGGTCATAAGATTGATATTCTCACCATAACCTCCTCAATTACATAAACAATAACTGAATAAAAAAACTATATATATTTTTTTTCTCAAAAGAAAAATAGGGTATGCCTTCATTTTTTATGCCTTTTTAGAATTTGAGTTTTCAGCCTTTGCCTCTTTAAACAGAGTCGAATTCGGGCCTAGCTCGGTTGAAACTAAGCCCACCATTTTTTCTAAAAAAATAAAAATAAAATAAAATAAAATAAAATCTTGAAATGACTAAATCCCCAATAATCTTCAAGCTCTTGTTTACCTTAAAAATGGATTGCTTGGCTATCCCCCTAATAAGTATAGTTTTAGTTTATATTATCTTGATCTTATTATTACTTGTTGATTTTATTGAAGTTTTTAGTATTGGTTTATTTATAATGATATGACACCATTAGAGAAGAAGAGGAGGAGGAATGATTTCAACGTTTGACAAGTATTTGTAGTTCAATAGTGGTTACTTGGTTGTTAGTAATTTTATTTGGGTAGTTCTATATCAATTTGGATGGATGCTTTATGTGTTCTATTTACACTATTTAGTGTTTATTTGGAAGGATCACAACATACTTCTGTTGTTCTTCTTCTTGTTATTATTATTATTATTATTTTACAATTTTACTTTTATAGTCTATAAGACTTTAAAATTAGCTCTACTTTATAAACATGAGTAGGCTTAAGCTTATTTTTTTGGACCAACCATATTTTGGCTTGATCCCAATAAGCACTTCATTAAGTCAATTTTGAGTAGCCAAAAATATCAAAAGAATAAAATCGATATCATGCGACTTTAGTTTTAGTAAGCATATGATGCTACTTCACAGACACAATCTTTTTGCTATCAAAAAGCATGTCGCCTGGCAGATAGTGGATGGGTTAAAGCAGCCCAAAGATTCTCGCCGTTTATTTAACAAACTTTACTGCTGATTTGTCGTCTTGACACGCGTAAAACCGCTAAGTCTTCCAACTTCCACGTGTGCTATTGTCGATGAATCAGGTAAATGGTAGCCAATCAATTTACGCCGTGTCTCCACATAAAAAATTTGTTGGGTCCCACTCCCAGCTCATTAAAAATCTGTTTTTCCATTTAGCTCTTTGGATTCTCGTGCTTTCCATCCCGCCTAATATATTTTACATTGATGACTTTTCTTTTTTTCGAATTTGAATTTAAATCCGAGCTCTTCCGGATAGACTAAAGTTTTATCATTGAACTCTAATAAAATCCATGGCCAAAAAAAAAAAAAAAAACTAATCAATTTCTTGCCTATCCATCCATGATGATCAAATACCTTACTATTTTCACGGCTTATATTGGTTTTTAAAAAATGGAAACTTATATAATTTTTGTAATTATTTATCAAATATATTGAATTTATTAGTTTAAAATAAATGGTTCTAAACCAATTTTAGAACTTGTCAAACTTCTTCTAAAAATAATATAGAAAAAAATACAGTGTGTTTGAATAGGGTATTTAAAGAGTGAAATATATATAATTTTCTGTTTTAAAGGAATTTTTAAAATTTCACAAGATTTTCTCATTAACTTTCGAGTCTAAACACCAATCATTTTAAATACTCTAAAAATTTCTTCTAGCTCTTGATGCCCAAACCTTGCATTAGAGAAATTAAATTTTCATAAGGTTTTTCTATGAAATAGTTCTCGCAAGTTTAAACAAAAACCGTATAACTAATAAAATTACATAATAAGCATGAAATTAACCATTGTAAGTTACTTCAATAGAATAAGTAGTTATTTAAGTTAAGAATAAATCTATCCAAAACATGATAGTGCACATTTATCTGAATTTTTGTATCATTATACCAACTATAGCTAGCATCCTGCCCTCGTCGTAGGTANTAGCATCCTCCCCTCGTCGTAGGTAGGTTAGATGGCTTAATACAAATTGACATTTGGACGTCCTTTCAAATACTAGTACCCATAGCACTTTACGTTTTAGAATATGTCCCATATCTTGTTTGTTGTGGGGACAAAAACTTTTATTTTCTTTTTTCAGCATAACAAAGAAACACACAAATGTTTCAATTTTTTAATTATTTTTCTCAATTTATAGGTTTTTAATAAAGAAAATAGAATATTTTATGTAAGTGGTTCAATCCTCACCTCATCCTCCCTTTGCTTCTACAAAACATTGTCTCTGGTGTTAGATGTATGTGAATACATGCATAGATGTGAAGATGAGCATCATAATCCGGACATAACACGAACACAGAAAAGCTGTATACTTTACTCCTGCCACCACAACAGAAAGGACCTGGGGGTGTAAAGTTCTCTTTTTTATTTAAAGAGAACGAACGAATAATCAGAGGCCTAGTGTACGGTTTCAATAGCAGAAAATCAAAACAAAAATTACGAAAGAGGAAGGAGGAGAAGAGATGTCCCTATCATCTGCGTTGAAGAAGCCTCGTCGCTGTTAAATTTTCAATTTTTCAAGGTAGCAAGTTACAGAGAAGGCGATTTTCTTAGTAATGCCGTACCCACCGACCTCAGCTGATGGTGTTGGCTGAAAATCTATGTACGCTACCCATTTCTTTATCCTCTTCTTCCTCTGTTTTTTCCCCCTGTTTATCCTTTTTTCTGTGTCATTGTAGGCAATTATCATTAAAACAAAATTACAACCAAAAAGATCGTAACTTTGATGCAGAAAAGGAGTAGCAGAAATAGATATTAAAGAAAAAGTGTGGGATTTGATCATAAAATTAAGGTACGATGTGACGCTTCAATTATTTCAAGGATTGTGGTTTTATATTTTCCTGTTTACTGGGAATTGATTATTATGTCTCTCTATTGCTCATGTCATTTTATTGCACAAGCTGGCGTTATATTTAGGTAGGATCAATGCAACCGAGAATAGTGGAAATAATAGAAATGAATTGAAACTTGTGCCGCCCTCCTTGTTTTGAATATTTTACTTATGGTGTTTTAAGTTTTATAGCATTCAGATTATTTTGAATGATTTTATTTTTTTTTTCTTGACATCTTGTGTTCATGATTCTTAATGATTGTGAATCAAGCCTGTGTCTAACATTAAGGTATTACTTGAAATGGCATGTTAACTGCACAAACTCTGCGACAATGTTTATTTCTGCTTTGTTCTCTAGAATACCTTGGTGCGACAATGTTTATTTCTGCTTTGTTCTCTAGAATACCTTGGTGCGCCAGTGTGCCTTTAGCAACTGTGATCGCGATGAAAACAAAATCACAGGGAATATGAGGCACTAAATAGACTAGAAATTTCTGATTGGTTGCCTTGATATTTCTTATTTGATAATTGTTCTTGCTATTAGTTTGACTCCTGGGACGGTGTATGTTAAGGGAAGCCTTGAACTTTATGGATTCCATTTGTTTGCTAAACTCTAGTACCATTCCCCATATGTGAACTTCACATGGTAATGGCTTTATCATCTTCTTCAGCTCTTGGCTCTGAATCCCTCAAGTGATAATTAATCAAATAAATAAGAATATGATAATGGCTTATGTTCATCTGTATTTGAATCCAAATACTGAACAGCGTTTCTCAAATATTTTCTTTTTTTCAAAAAAAACCTTGAACCCAGGTGACAAACCTCTGGCCAAAAGGAAGAAATTCTAAAGAGCAACCATAGAGAACCTGAATTTGCTTATTCTGGGTAGTGGTGAAATTTTGATCTGGTAGCATCAGGGATGATTCAAGGTTTATAACTTCTCACGAGACCCGGGTTAATCGACAAGGAAGCTTGGCAGATTCACAGTAAACAATTTGAACAGTCTTTCTGGCTAGCAAGGTGGTTTCCTTTCATCAGTTATAATTCCTCAGCGGGCCATTTGAATTTTCTGGTCAGTCAACATCGGAGAGAGCTGGTTCAAACAATCTGAGCTATAATGTAATGACACTAGTTTTTATTTCCACTTTGATTACTCAAAAGTTATATTGTTCTAAATTATATTTTACCTAAATTCTTGCTTGTTTGAAATGTAACAGGGAGAGGAAGATTAGTCCGGCTCGCTTGGAATCTTGTCAAGACCCTCTTAAAGCATCCAGATATTTTCCTGTCCCTGATAAACCTGGTGATATCTTCATAATCTTGATAAGGATTGGCATACTTGTTTGCCTTATTGCATCTGTTTCACTTGCTCTCCACTCAGCATTCTCTAAACCAACTCGGTGGTTCCCATTACCAGACCATTTACATGTCATCCAAAATGTTTCAGACATAGATACTGAACCCACAAATATGTCTCATATCCTGTTTGGCATTGGTGGTTCAGTGAACACATGGCAGGAACGTAGCCGTTACAGTGAGCTCTGGTGGGATCCAAACGCCACTAGAGGTTTTGTTTGGCTTGAAAAGAAACCTAAATATGATGTTTCTCACCCTCATTTGTTGGTGCCGTACCAAATCTCACATGACTGGAGACGGTTCAGGTACTTGCACTCGGCTTCTGCGGTTAGGATAGCTAGGATAGTTTATGAAAGCTTTAAACTTGGGTTGCCAAATGTGAGGTGGTTCGTAATGGGAGATGATGATACAGTATTTTTCACCAAGAACTTAGTTACAGTATTAAGAAAATATGACCACAAAGAGATGTATTATATTGGCGGGAATTCTGAGAGTGTGGAGCAAGATGTGATGCATGCTTATGACATGGCTTTTGGTGGTGGTGGATTTGCAATCAGTTATGCATTGGCAGCACAACTAGCCAATATATTTGATAGTTGTCTTCATAGATACTACTATTTCTATGGTTCTGATCAAAGGGTCTGGGCATGTGTGAGCGAGATTGGTGTGCCTCTTACTAAAGAAAGTGGGTTCCATCAGGTATACTCTGTTTCCTCTTTTTTCCTTCTGTGTATTTGTTTGCATATACATAGATGTTATCTCTCTCTTTCTCTCCCCTCTTGCAATGGTTTCTTTCCACCTTTTTGGTGGGCTGTGAAGAGTAAAGATCAAGATATGCTTGCTAGATAAGAGAATGAAGAGAAAGGAATAAGATGAAAAAAGGTTATTTGAGTGAATTGAAAATATAATGTGGAATTCACACAAAAGTTCAAATATGAAAAATGCTATGAAATGTCTGGTAAATTTTTTTGTTTCTTATGAAGCAGTTGCAGCTGAGCATTGTTCCTCAAATAGGTAGTGTACACTGTTTATCTTCTTGGTTGAGGGTTTGTGATGGGATTTAAGACTTGTACTGCGGATTAAACAGCCACTCTTCCTACTTAGTCCAGCTACTTCAGTTTCCAACTACTCCATGAATTGGCCTGTCTGTAGGTTCTGCTAAGTTTGTAAGTTTGACTTGTCCTTCTGTGCTTGTGAATAAAATCACTACAAGTGGTGTGTCTGTTCATGCTCAGTGGCACATTGAATTTGTTTCATATAGTCATACTTCTTCTTTGAGCCTATCAACTAATCTGTACCTCCTCTGCTCTCCTATGCATATATCTGGCCAGTGGATTAGCTATGAAGATTTCTTGCTACATGAAGGGTGGTTTTCATAATTCATAGTCATCAAGAAGTTGTATCAAGAAACCAGGCCTTGCATTTTGATTTACACCATTAATTATTCATGAAATTATCAACGAAATGGACAAGAAACCATGTCACATTTTTCCAAATTTTTTTTTTCATTCATGTTCACTACCTACTTACTAAAACAAAAATATGTTTCATTACTTAAATGAGAGTTAGCTTTTAATCTGTTGCTTTGTTCTTTTTTTTCTTTTCAGCTGGATATAAGAGGAGACCCACTTGGTCTTTTAGCAGCACACCCGTTGGCACCACTTGTATCACTCCACCACCTTGACCACTTGAACCCATTGTTTCCTAACCAAACTCAAATAGATTCAATGAAGGCCATCATCCATGCATACTACGTTGATCCATCTCGGATAATGCAGCAAAGTTTTTGCTATGATCCTAAGCGTAGATGGTCAATATCCATTTCATGGGGCTACATCGTACAGATCTATACATCAATGCTGCCGGCTAAGGATTTGCAGACACCATTGCAGACATTTAAGACATGGAGGAGTTCCAGTGATGGTCCTTTCACTTTTAACACTCGACCTATGAGCTCTGACCCATGCCAGCAGCCAGCTCTGTATTTCCTGGACCAGGTTGAAGCGATGCGCACAAGTGGGAGTTTAACAAGCTATAAGAGATTTGTTCATGAGGAAGCTAAGAAGTGCATGGCAGCAGGAAGAAATACAGTGGAAGTAGAGAGAATTACAGTTTCTGCACTGAAGCTGGACCCAAACTACTGGAAAAATGTATCTCTCTCTCACACACACACACACAACACCCCCTCCAAGTCATGATAGTTCACAAACTTTTCTGCCTCAACAATTCACAAATGTGGTATGTAGTAGAGTCTGAGTTAGACAGCATAAATTTAAGTGAAACCAGTTCAACTCAGATTCTGCCATGCAATGCAGTTGTGGAATGTTGTTATAGAGTTTTTTTTACATATAATTCTATTGAGTGACAAATCTAGAAATAATTTAATAGGAGGCCAAAGACAAAAATAAAGCTCTCAAATTACTAAAATAATTTGATAAAAAATTTTAATACGTAAAGCCAGTACCCTAGCCCCCTTAAATTCATCGCTTTCTATAGTCTATACACAAATCCATTACTTGGTTAATTTAAGAAGTTCCTAGCTTGTCATAAAAGGTCTATAAGACTGTTACTGAGTTTTGAGTGAAGAGAATTGTATTTTTGGAGTTCATATTTGATGTTATGGAAGCAGGTACCACGTAGACAATGTTGTCAAACTTTGGATGGTGGAAGCATAAAGGATGGCAGTATGCGGATGAGGATAAGAAAGTGTAGAGCTCGAGAAACAGTTACTACTTATTAGGGATTTGTGGGGTTGGCTATTTAGTATTTACTATAAACTGCGAGTCTTCTTATAGGTTAGGCCGCTGACATTTCCATCCATGTAAATATGTAGCTGTAGAAATGTTTATATATATGATCTTCATTTTTAATAAAAAGGAGGCCCATGAATTATATTGTCATAAGTATGTATGTAGATTTATCTTTTGTTGGTCTAGCAAGAGAGTAGAAATCAACCAATAAGTGTGTAGATTATCTGATAAAGGGATGTTCTAGCTTAATCAAGGGTCTCGGGTTAGAGCCTTGAGTATGTAGCTGCGTCGGTTGAGAGAGCTTTGCCGCCCTTGTGAGGATTCCCGACTCGAATCCAGATTAGTTAGGCGAAGCCCAAAAACCGGATGGTTTACAAAAAAAAAAAAAAAGAGTAGAAATCAAATCTAAGTTTTCGCACAACACAACTCGAATCCAGTTTTTATTTATTGAGAACCTCGAAATTGATATCACACCAATCTGGTTAATTTGAGTGGATGGCTTTTTTTATTAGTTCCACTTAAACTTTTTCTATCAAAGACATTTCAAACTTTTATAAATTAATCTTTAAAATAATATTTATTAAAAAATAATTCTTCAATCATTAAAATTATTAACAAATTGGTTTAAAAATTAATGATTGAAGAATTATTTTTTAATAAATGTTATGTGTTTGGTAAAAATCTTGATGACTAAAAGATTATCTTTCATATACTAATTTATCAAAATCTGAATCTGACACAAATACTAATTTGCTCAAAGACATTTGAATAGAACTGGCTAAACTAAGATTCTGCAAGTAAGACGTAATTTGTTGAATATTGTGGCAGAAACTTGTATATTTTTTATTATTACTCTAATTAATATATTATTATTATTGAATAAAAAAATCAAAATACATTAAGATGATTATTTCCAAGCATTAATGCGCCAGGATTTATCACACTTGGTTGTTTGCATCATACCCAGTGAAGTACATCCTGCAGTAAGAGTTCAGTTTAGAGTTCTGTACAAAACACTTGTAAAAATTTGCAGTTAATAATCCTGGTGACCCCATGGACAGAGAGGGAAGCCCTATAACACCCTATTAGAAGAATAGAAATTGTAGACATTCTATACTCAGCCCAATAACTTCTAAGTTCATTTTGCCAAAGGCACGTAACAATAAATTTGTATATGTCTTTCATGTCTGTAAAACACTACTTATAAATAACTCCCGCATACTAGGTATAAAGACTTTTGCTTAACTTCAGTATTTCACATACCATCTAGTTTGGACTGTACTAACTTAGATATCGAAGCTCAGATATCACAGTCCACTCTTGACTCTCTATTAATGTGCAAGCACTACGTGATTAACCCAGCTTATTCACCTACAAATCAGGCATTATCAGAAATCTAATGGTTTTCAAGCTACAACATATTTTCATCTAAAAATTACAGTAATAACAAGCTTCCGTGGGGCAAATTTGAGAAAGAGGGACTTACAATTTACAGGTAAACGAGGGTTTTAACAAGACCAACTTGTCGCGTCTTCACTTGAGAAAACTACATTCTTTCCCTCCAGTGACAGTCTGCGTCTATCTAGCAGCTCCAACAAAATTATGTGGATGTGATCCATAATATTCTGCATATTCAGTCTGAGAATCAAACTCCAGCGAAAACTATCCAAGTCTTATCAACGGTTCAGATAGCCACATATCAAAACTAGTTCAAGCAGCTATAACACTTAACCTTTATCAAATAGCTTGTAATTAAGTAGTATTAAAGTTGTTCTATGGATATATGAATTATGTATTTAAATCACAAATTATAACAAAAATATTAAAAATAAATAAATGTTTTTATAAACACAAGATAAAATTTTGCATGAAAACGAAGCTCACTCATCAAAATATGTATTAAAGATAAAAGATTACTTCTATCAAGCACAGATTACCTCATGGAGGCAAGTGGTAACTTGAGGACAAAACATCTTATCTAGGTTTGTGGTAGTTGAATTCTAGAACTGATCTCTGAATCTACACAGCCACATAATCAGATAATACACTTCAACAGGGAGTTCCGTGCTGTCTTAGCTTTTTCCAAGACAATTCTCATTATTTAACCATTTTTCTAAAAACTGACTAACATATATTTTCTCATCTTTTCTATAAATAAATTGAGCACTAGCAAAATTTCTTATTGACGATACAGTTATCTTTCTAACGCGTATATTTTATGCAATCTTTTTTTCTGTGTCATTGTAGGCAATTATCATTAAAACAAAATTACAACCAAAAAGATAGTAACTTTGATGCAGAAAAGGAGTAGCAGAAATAAATATTAAAGAAAAAGTGTGGGATTTGATCATAAAATTAAGGTACGATGTGAGGCTTCAATTATTTCAAGGATTGTGGTTTTATATTTTCCTGTTTACTGGGAATTGATTATTATGTCTCTCTATTGCTCATGTCATTTTATTGCACAAGCTGGCGTTATATTTAGGTAGGATCAATGCAACCGAGAATAGTGGAAATAATAGAAATGAATTGAAACTTGTGCCGCCCTCCTTGTTTTGAATATTTTACTTATGGTGTTTTAAGTTTTATAGCATTCAGATTATTTTGAATGATTTTTTTTTTCTTGACATCTTGTGTTCATGATTCTTAATGATTGTGAATCAAGCCTGTGTCTAACATTAAGGTATTACTTGAAATGGCATGTTAACTGCACAAACTCTGTGACAATGTTTATTTCTGCTTTGTTCTCTAGAAGACCTTGGTGCGTTAGTGTGCCTTTAGCAACTGTGATCCCGATGAAAACAAAATCACAGGGAATATGAGGCACTAAATAGACTAGAAATTTCTGATTGATTGCCTTGATATTTCTTATTTGATAATTGTTCTTGCTATTAGTTTGACTCCTGGGTCGGTGTATGTTAAGGGAAGCCTTGAACTTTATGGATTCAATTTTTTTGCTAAACTCTAGTACCACTCCCCATATGTGAACTTCACATGGTAATGGCTTTATCATCTTCTTCAGCTCTTGGCTCTGAATCCCTCAAGTGATAATTAATCAAATAAATAAGAATATGATAATGGCTTATGTTCATCTGTATTTGAATCCAAATACTGAACAGCGTTTCTCAAATATTTTCTTTTTTTTCAAAAAAAAAACTTGAACCCAGCTGACAAACCTCTGGCCAAAAGGAAGAAATTCAACATCTGTATTTGAATCGACAAGGAAGCTTGGCAGATTCACAGTAAACAATTTGAACAGTCTTTCTGGCTAGCAAGGTGGTTTCTTTTCATCAGTTATAATTCCTCAGCGGGCCATTTGAATTTTCTGGTCAGTCAACATCGGAGAGAGCTGGTTCAAACAATCTGAGCTATAATGTAAAGACACTAGTTTTTATTTCCACTTTGATTACTCAAAAGTTATATTGTTCTAAATTATATTTTACCTAAATTCTTGCTTGTTTGAAATGTAACAGGGAGAGGAAGATTAGTCCGGCTCGCTTGGAATCTTGTCAAGACCCTCTTAAAGCATCCAGATATTTTCCTGTCCCTGATAAACCTAGTGATATCTTCATAATCTTGATAAGGATTGGCATACTTGTCTTCCTTATTGCATCTGTTTCACTTGCTTTCCACTCAACATTCTATAAACCAACTCCGTGGTTCCCATTACCAGACCATTTATATGTCATCCAAAATGTTTCAGACATAGATACTGAACCCACAAACATGTCTCATATCCTGTTTGGCATTGGTGGTTCAGTGAACACATGGCAGGAACGTAGCCGTTACAATGAGCTCTGGTGGGATCCAAACGCCACTAGAGGTTTTGTTTGGCTTGAAAAGAAACCTAAATATTATGTTTCTCACTCTCATTTGTTGGTGCCGTACCAAATCTCACATGACTGGAGACGGTTCAGGTACTTGCACTCGGCTTCTGCGGTTAGGATAGCTAGGATAGTTTATGAAAGCTTTAAACTTGGGTTGCCAAATGTGAGGTGGTTCGTAATGGGAGATGATGATACAGTATTTTTCACCAAGAACTTAGTTACAGTATTAAGAAAATATGACCACAAAGAGATGTATTATATTGGCGGGAATTCTGAGAGTGTGGAGCAAGATGTGATGCATGCTTATGACATGGCTTCTGGTGGTGGTGGATTTGCAATCAGTTATGCATTGGCAGCACAACTAGCCAATATATTTGGTAGTTGTCTTCATAGATACTACTATTTCTATGGTTCTGATCAAAGGGTCTGGGCATGTGTGAGCGAGATTGGTGTGCCTCTTACTAAAGAAAGTGGGTTCCATCAGGTATACTTTGTTTCCTCTTTTTTCCTTTTGTGTATTCGTTTGCATATACATAGATGCTATCTCTCTCTTTCTCTCCCCTCTTGCAATGGGTTCTTTCCACCTTTTTGGTGGGCTGTGAGGAGTAAAGATCAAGATATGCCTGCTAGATAAGAGAATGAAGAGAGAGGAATAAGATGAAAAAAGGTAATTAGAGTGAACTGAAAATATAATGTGGAATTCACACAAAAGTTCAAATATGAAAAATGTTATGAAATATCAGGTAAATTTTTTTGTTTCTTATTGTTAGAATATTAACTGTAAATACTGTAGTTATTATAACATATATTTAGGCTTGTAATTATCATATGATTAGGCTTAAGATTAGGCCTGTTATTGCTATACAATGAATATAAATAATAGTTGTGAGGAGCTAGTCTCACAACCTTTTCCACTATTCTCACATGGTATTAGAGTAATTTTAGTGAGAAAAACCTCTCCATTCCCGCTGTGCATTTTTCCAGCAGTGTTCTAATACTAAGGTTTAGTGGCTGTGTCTCTATCCAGCCACCCTAAGACTTGAGCTTCACAAATTTAACGCCATAGTCAACCTCAGAACCCTCCGACCGACTGTTCCCCAGAAACTTGCCACCATCTGCCTCCACACGCGCCACCTCTTCTTCTTGCGCGTGAGTTCCACGCGCCGACAACTTCTCCAGCGCGTGGTAGCGCGTGAAGCCTCCGATCACCGTGATTTTTTTCTAGATTTCTCCCCCACCGTATTTTTGATTTATTCCCGGCCTTACTTTGGTGTTATCTAACCTAGACAACATCATAACAGTTATGTTCTTCTTTGTTAGCGATTAATAACATATCCACATGGCTTCTTCAGACAAGAAAACTTCTGGTCACCATTCATTCATTACTTTTTCTTCTACTCCAACTATATTTGCTGAAAAATTAACTAGTTCTGGCAACTACATGACTTGGTCAGCCTCTGTGGAGTTGTAGTTTTTAGGTCAGGGTCATGAGGAAAACTTAGGAAAACAAATTAAAGGCATCCCTGCGAAAGATCAGCCTAAGTGGAAGCAGACTAATGCTTATCTCTGTAATGTTCTTTGGCAATCTATTGATTGTGCTCTTGTTGGCCAATATCGATCTTATCGTACTTGCTATGAGGTTTGGCAGAATGCCAAGAAACTCTACTCAAATGATATAAATCGTCTGTATAATGTTGTCTCTCAGATAAAAACAATTAAGAAACATGATTTGGATATGCAAACTTATTTCGGGCATATCGAGACTCTTCAGCATAAATTTAATGAGATGATGTCATTCTTAACTGATGTTGCTCAACAAGAGGAACATCGTGGCAAATTCTTCATAGTCCTGGCACTTTCCGGCTTGTCCTCTGAATTGGATTCGGTCCATAATCAAATTCTGGCCAACCCTGGGGTTCATACTATGGACACGATGTTTGAGCAGTTAATCTGTATTTCCGCACCTACAGGTATCTCTGTTTCGACTACCCCAGCTGATTCTACTATTCTAGCCTCTCTAGTGAACCATCAAGAGGATGGTAAGGGAGGACGTGGTGATCAGCAAGCTCGAAATAGGGATCGCCCTCGGTGAAATAAAATTGGCCATACAGTGGATCACTGCTTTCTTCTTCATGGTCGATCTCCTAAGATTGCTAATGTTGCATAATATGGTTCCTCCTCTGGCACTGTATTCGTCCCTACTACTTATCACAATGAGTTCCTAAGATTCAAGGGAACAAGCAATTTACCTTCATAGCCTCTATTGCTCAAACTGGTAATCTTATTGCATGCGTCTCTCAGTCATCATCTCTTAAACCTTGGGTTCTTGATTCTAGTGTTTCTGATCATATATCTGGTAACAAAAATTTATTTTCCCATTCTTTCTCTCTTTAGGGCATCCTAATTGTTCTACTGTTAGTAAGGTTCTCCCTATTTCATGCACTAGTCATATTCCACAGGTTGTTTTTTCCAATGACTCCAGTGGTCCTATAGAGGACTTGACACCTCCTTTCCTCCACCTACCATCATCGGCCTCGACCTGAACCTGTTGAGAACCCTACCATTGTGTCACATGTCATTGAGCATGTTGAGAACCCTACCATTGTGCCACTTGTCACTGAGCTTGTTGAAAACCCTACCACCAATGACAATCCTTCTACTATCCCATTGGATTCATCTCCTGCTCCGGTTACTTCTCCAGTTCAGGTCTCTGACTTGGACCGTTTCATTGCTGAACGCAAAAGTATTCGTTCTACTCGCAACCCTTACCCTATTTATAAT
Source organism: Cercis canadensis (assembly GCA_003255065.1). NCBI lineage: Eukaryota > Viridiplantae > Streptophyta > Magnoliopsida > Fabales > Fabaceae > Cercis > Cercis canadensis. The sequence goes on along the minus strand of QAOA01000580.1, from coordinate 892,617 downwards.
TTTGTGAGCTATCACTGTTTGTCTCCACAATATTCTATTTTTGTGTTGTCTTTGTCTCCTGTTTCTATTCTTAAAAATATAGGTGAAACACTTTCTGACCCAAGTTGACTTGTGAATAAGTTTGACTTGTCCTTCTGTGCTTGTGAATAAAATCACTACAAGTGGTGTGTTTGTTCATGCTCAGTGGCACATTGAATTTGTTTCATATAGTCATACTTCTTTTTTGAGCCTATCAACTAATCTGTATCTCCTCTGCTCTCCTATGCATATATCTGGCCAGTGGATTAGCTATGAAGATTTCTTGCTACATGAAGGATGGTTTTCATAATTCATAGTCATCAAGAAGTTGTATCAAGAAACCAAGCCTTGCATTTTGATTTACACCATTAATCATTCATCAAATTATCAACGAAATGGACAAGAAACCATGTCACATTTTTCCAATTTTTTTTTCATTCATGTTCACTACCTACTTACTAAAACAAAAATAATATGTTTCATTACTTAAATGAGAGTTAGCTTTTAATCTGTTGCTTTGTTCTTTTTTTTTTTTTTTTTCTTTTCAGCTTGATATAATAGGAGACCCACTTGGTCTTTTAGCAGCACACCCGTTGGCACCACTTGTATCACTCAACCACCTTGACCACTTGAACCCATTGTTTCCTAACCAAACTCAAATAGATTCAATGAAGGCCATCATCCATGCATACTACGTTGATCCATCTCGGATAATGCAGCAAAGTTTTTGCTATGATCCTAAGCGTAGATGGTCAATATCCATTTCATGGGGCTACATCGTACAGATCTATACATCAATGCTGCCGGCTAAGGATTTGCAGACACCATTGCAGACATTTAAGACATGGAGGAGTTCCAGTGATGGTCCTTTCACTTTTAACACTCGACCTATGAGCTCTGACCCATGCCAGCAGCCAGCTCTGTATTTCCTGGACCAGGTTGAAGCGATGCGCACAAGTGGGAGTTTAACAAGCTATAAGAGATTTGTTCATGAGGAAGCTAAGAAGTGCATGGCAGCAGGAAGAAATACAGTGGAAGTAGAGAGAATTACAGTTTCTGCACTGAAGCTGGACCCAAACTACTGGAAAAATGTATCTCTCTCTCACACACACACACACAACACCCCCTCCAAGTCATGATAGTTCACAAACTTTTCTGCCTCAACAATTCACAAATGTGGTATGTAGTAGAGTCTGAGTTAGACAGCATAAATTTAAGTGAAACCAGTTCAACTCAGATTCTGCCATGCAATGCAGTTGTGGAATGTTGTTATAGAGTTTTTTTTACATATAATTCTATTGAGTGACAAATCTAGAAATAATTTAATAGGAGGCCAAAGACAAAAATAAAGCTCTCAAATTACTAAAATAATTTGATAAAAAATTTTAATACGTAAAGCCAGTACCCTAGCCCCCTTAAATTCATCGCTTTCTATAGTCTATACACAAATCCATTACTTGGTTAATTTAAGAAGTTCCTAGCTTGTCATAAAAGGTCTATAAGACTGTTACTGAGTTTTGAGTGAAGAGAATTGTATTTTTGGAGTTCATATTTGATGTTATGGAAGCAGGTACCACGTAGACAATGTTGTCAAACTTGGGATGGTGGAAGCAGTATGCGGATGAGGATAAGAAAGTGTAGAGCTCGAGAAACAGTTACTATTTATTAGGGATTTGTGGGGTTGGCTATTGCTATTTACTATAAACTGCGAGTCTTCTTATAGGTTAGGCCGCTAACATTTCCATCTATGTAAATATGTAGCTGTAGAAATATTTATATATATGATCTTTATTTTTAATAAAAAGGAGGCCCATGAATTATATTGTCATAAGTATGTATGTAGATTTATCTTTTGTTCGTCTAGCAAGAGAGTAGAAATCAAATCCAAGTTTTCGCACAACACAACTCGAATCCAGTTTTTATTTATTGAGAACTTCGAAATTGATATCACACCAATCTGATTAATTTGAGTGGATGGCTTTCTTTATTAGTTTCATCACATGAACTTTTTCTATCAAAGACATTTCACAATTTTTTTCAGAAGCAAACAAAAAAAAAATTGATAAAACTTTTATTTAAGTCCTTCAAAGATTCAAACTTTTATAAATTAATCTTTAAAATAATATTTATTAAAAAATAATTCTTCAATCATTAAAATTATTAACAAATTGGTTTAAAAATTAATGATTGAAGAATTATTTTTTAATAAATGTTATGTGTTTGGTAAAAATCTTGATGACTAAAAGATTATCTTTCATATACTAATTTATCAAAATCTGAATCTGACACAAATACTAATTTGCTCAAAAACATTTGAATAGAACTGGCTAAACTAAGATTCTGCAAGTAAGACGTAATTTGTTCCATATTGTTGCAGAAACTTGTATATTTTTTATTATTACTCTAATTAATATATTATTATTATTAGTATTGAATAAAAAAATAAAATACATTAAGATGATTATTTCAAAGCATTAATGCGCCAGGATTTATTACACTTGGTTGTTTGCATCATACCCAGTGAAATACATCCTGCAGTAAGAGTTCAATTTAGAGTTCTGTACAAAACACTCGTAGAAATTTGCAGTTAATAATCCTGGTGACCCCATGGACAGAGAGGGAAGCCCTATAACACCCTACTAGAAGAATAGAAATCTAATGGTTTTCAAGCTATAACATATTTTCATCTAAAAATTACAGTAATAACAAGCTTCCGTGGGGCAAATTTGAGAAAGAGGGACTTGCAATTTACAGGTAAACGAGGGTTTTAACAAGACCAACTTGTCGCGTCTTCACTTGAGAAAACTACATTCTTTCCCTCCAGTGACAGTTTGAGTCTATCTAGCAGCTCCAACAAAATTATGTGGATGTGATCCATAATATTCTGCATATTCAGTCTGAGAATCAAACTCCAGAGAAAACTATCCAAGTCTTATCAACGGTTCAGATAGCCACATATCAAAACTAGTTCAAGCAGCTATAACACTTGACCTATAATCAACCAACAATGCCAGCATCTTCATGGCTCACTGTTTCATTTGAAGGAATAGAACCCTTTTCATCAGGCACCAAACCTCCAACCGATTCACCCTGTTTGTGTTGCAAATGCTCCAAATCCTGCTCAGGGAACACCTCAGGTTGCAATGACGGAGCAATGTTATTCACATGTAGCCACGTCAATTCCCACAAACTATCACCACCTAAGGCACTCCTCTGAACAAGTATGCCCCTTGTTTTCATAACAAGTAAGGTGTTTTTAAGCAGCTCAGGCACTAGCTCTTGTAATTTCTCACTTCTTTTCCCCCTAACTTTCACCTTCATATATTTTTCCATTCGGCTCAGTACACCCAACCATAGTTTGCAGAAGGTTGTCAACTGTGATAAATCTTGGAGTAACTGAAGAAAAACTTTAGACAAGAGCTTCATGGCAAGGATAAGTGTGCCTTCCATGTTGCGGTAGTCCTTTTGAGAGTGTCCCTGCGCAATTTCAAGCAGGTCATCAAGCACAGTGAAGATTACCATATCAAAACACTGTAACCATAAACTGTGAGGGAGATAAATCTCATCAGCTCCTGTAAGGCACCTCTGCAGAGCTAGCAAAGCATGATTTCTAACCTCCTCTCTCTGGTCTAAACACACTTTCCTTAATCCCTGCACTAACCTCAACCACATCTCTCCAATATCCTGAGACAACTTTGCCACTTCGTCCTCCTCCATTGATTCCTTAGCCTCACTAGTCCACTGTGCTAAACAATTGACAGAACCTGCCATGAGATCCAGTGCCCGTACAGATCGATCTGCCTGTCCAACACGAGATTCAGAAAACTGCCTTGCGGCATCTACACATAGAACATAATTAGCTGGCAACAAGTGGGTTCCATCGGACATAATGAACAAAAGTGCATCAAATCCAGCCTCGGATGCTTCTAGGTGTCTTGCTGTGATGGAAAGTAGTGATGTAATTGTACGCCATCCTAACTGAGATCTGATATGAGAAGCATTTGCCTTCACAAGGCGACTGACTTCCTGTGTAATCTGCTCACAATATGCATCAGCAACCCGGGCATCAAGCTTCAACACAAGTTGCAAGGACCTCAGAAGTTCATCAGCAATGTTTTCTTTGTATGGAAGCAACCGCTGGCAGATCCTAAGGAGTCCAAAAACAGCCTTCTCTACTAGTGCACAAGGCATTACAGTAGACTGAACAATATTGGATATGTGCTCATACACACCCTGCCAGAGAAGTTCAATTCTATCCCTGTTATTCAAAGTGATTGCAATCAGTAACTCCAGGCAGAAAACTGCAGTATCTTCATCCTCAGGTGTGCTATTCCCCTTCTGAGGTCGCCCTGCAGCCCAAATGAGTGCTCTTGCAAGCTGCAATAGAGATTCAGCTTGCAGAAATTTGCTCTCAGTGAATATACTGTCAATGTGACATTTCTGTATTGTTTGTAGGGTGCGCTGATGAGCAGCAAGTTGTTGTTCAGTAGGTTGTGATCTTGGCTCTTCAGTGTCAAGGGATAAGAGTTGACTAAACCTGCCCATCAATCCCGAGGATCTCCTTGGGGTACCAATTGATGGCATATGAGCTGATGACAAAGAATTTGTAATAGGCTTGCCATGCCCAGTTTCGGCAGAAAGCTCTGACTCATCCGCTGCATCACTGGCCACACGAGCAGGAAGAAGACCTAGCTTGTGCAATCTTAAGATGCAATCAAGTATGTTTCTCCACCCTGTGCGGATGTAATCACCATACCTATTTGCAATAGTGAAAACTGTCACAGTTGCCATTCTAGCTTTTGTATCATCTCCAAAGGCTAGGACTGGTTCCTCCACAGATGACGGGTTCAAAAGGGTAGTGAACTTACAGAGAGACACAACCAGATCATCCAGAACATCTTCAAGATGATGACAAGCAGAAATCTTGGCAACAGCTAAGAATCCATCCATACATGTTTGGTATACCTCTTCATGTTCAGCATGATCAAATACCACAGAAATGGCAGCAATTGTTGGGCCTGACATAATGGCAAACATATCATGATCAAGGTAGGCTCTGGAATCAGATACAATGAATGGAGCAGTTTTCTTGGACTTGTGTAATAGATCAATCCACCGACTGGGGGTCATTTCAGGAAATCCTACTCCTTGTTCAGGGGTTGTGCGGATCTCATTCTTACATATTGAATGATAAAGCTCTGTCAAGAATTCTCGAGGTAGATCATTACCGCCATTTATATGCCTGTTATTCCGGATGAAATCCTCTTCTGTCATCTTCTTTTTGACTTGTACATTGTGCTGATCCGTATTAAGCATTATGAGTGAATATGACAATAAGAGAGCAGCATCCTTATTAGCTAGGATCTGTGGCGACTGCTCATAGTATCTCTCAGAGAACGCTTCAAGCACCCTTTGTATCTTCTGTGATTCTCCTGGTAGTCTAAAAGTTTCCAAAAATAGACGCAGTGCAGTGTCTAAATTCATGTCTTGGAAATCAAATGTTCCAGCAAATTCATGAAGAACTTGAACACAGAATTCATCATGATTCCCTAGGAAATCACCAACAAGATTCTTATCCAACCCAGCTGTGTATCTGAAAAAGCAAGCAACACTTTGGGGGTCTAGTTTGTCAGGCAAAAGATGTGTTCCTTGGAGAAACTCTAGACCTTTCTTAGGGTCGCGATTAAAGTGGTCAGCTCCAATCATCAGTCTTCTCTTGATGTACTTTCTTCTGCGGACAAAAGGAACCCAGTTATTTGGATCACCGTAGTTCTCACACTTAACCATCCAGAATGGAGTATACTCTTCAAGATTCACTGGAGAATGTTTAGAACTTACAGATCCATTGCCTATCCTTTCAGCCATTCCTTGTATAACAGCAATAAGACCATCCAAAGCAAGAATATGCATGGAAGACAATGGACAGTTCACAGGAAAAGCACTTTTTGACAACAAATTAGCAAGGTCTTCAAAGACATTACTGCAAGTAATGTCACAGTCAAAGTTAGCATACATATCTACCATAAATGTTTTTTGCCTACAGAAATCAACAAGTGCCTCCATGGCAACCTCCTGCTGCTGGTATGAAGAACCATATCTGCTTTGTGCGAGCCTCAGGATAACACAAGAAAAGAATGCTTCTAGCTGTAATTTGAGTTCTGTACGAAGATGATGATACAAGTTGAGAACAATGCTACACACCATTGAAAGTATAAGGGGGCTCATTGACAAACCAAATTGCATCAGATTGCGGAATAATTCATCCTGAATCAAGCTCAGCAACCTGGGGTGACGGCAAATGGAAGGCCCTCCCAGTTCTACAGCTGAATTAATCATAGTTAAGGCAAAGAGAGGGACATCTTCATCAAATGCTATTGTGTTAGATCTAGGACCCATTCCCATATGCTCGACAACATTCAGCAAAGAGCATAAGAAATGAAATATTTCCACCATACAGGGAACTCCATATGGTTCAGTCATGAGATGCATGTCATATGGTATTGTCTCCTTGCCACTACCAGGAATAGCTATGTTTTCATCCATTACATTTGCCGTCCCAACAGTTGCAGAAGCAAAGTTTGTGGATAATGGCTGATTATCATATTCAGAACTCATGCTTCCATTCTCCAATTGTCTACTTCCAAAAGCATACTCATTATTCAGCCCTCCAGTCTGCAAAAACAATCAACAGATACATACACTCATATATACATGTCCTTGATATCAAGATTCAAGCCCTCAACCATCAAAACTGTTCATTTCAGGCAGAAATTACAGATTTCTTTTGAATGTAAGCAGATTTGACTATATAATGCCATTAGTTTAATTATACACAAAGACTGAATATATTTTCTGTTTAATTTTGGGAGATAGCAGAAAAGGGAAAGGGAGAAGGGAGGTTGGTGAAGTCTATTTCAGGATGTAATGCAAACTTACAGTCCAGTTATGATCAGCTGGTCCAACAATATTCACGGAATTCAATACCCCAAGATCCACAGCATACAATTATTGGGAATATAATAAATCAATGGAAATTGTAAAATTAAATATGTAGCCAGAAATAATCTGATAGATAAGTTGAGGAAGTTTTTCTTTCAGATGCTTTACCATATTGGAAACTGAGACAAATAACTGACTGTGGCACTAATTCTTGCACAATAGGAAGTAGGAAAAATAATGAATATGGAAGCAAAAAAACTCCCGCCTCTCTTCCTCACTCCAATTTTCCTTTCTATTCCTCCGTAGCAATTGACAATAATCATGAAAAAGCATAATATCTACCAACCAAAAGGGAGAAAGGCAACGTGAATTTATACCTCTTGTTTCAAAGTAGAGCTTCCATTTACCAATGCATGCTCTGTGTTGTCAACATCTTGAAGGTGGGAGAAGATACACCGAACAAGTTCATGCATTGTGTAGCGTGCTATCCGTTGCAACAACTCGCCTTTGGTTCCTGCTTGATGAACTATCCGAAAACAAGTATTCACTATGGTGCAAACATGTTGGTTACTCAGCATTACAGATGCTTTACTTTTCATGCATGCCAGAAGAACTTGCAGTATCTTCATTAAAACCACTTCTTCTGATGCTGGATCAGTCACCTCAAATCTGCAGCTAGTTATAGCATCAACCACCAAGTGCATGGCATCCTCAACATTAACAGTGTTTTGATCAATCACATCCAGAGTTAAGATCTTGTAAACAGATGACAAAGCAACACCAGTAATGGGTGCACCAGTTTCATCTGATCGAATCACATCCAGAAAAGGCTGGAGATACAAGGCAGGGTTAATAGTATGCCATTGATGCTGCCATGAAAAGATTTGCCTCCTCAATGCCTTCAAAGATTGAATAAGAGAGTGCTCCAACTGATCATCACCTGACATATAACGGCCTGCCCATCTCACATTTCTTCGCATGACCGCCAAAACAGCACCAATTTCTGAATTGATCATGCACGCTAAAGTAGTTTTGTTAGAATATGAAGGATCACTTTCCTCAGGTTCCTCCTCTATTGCATTGATACCAGCTTGTAGCTTTAGTCGTCCCATTTTGACAATGTTCTTAGTACAGACCAGATCTGCTTAGTGTGTTTACCAGTAGAATGCTGAGATGAACCTAAGTCCTCGGAACAACATACTTTTGAAGTCCAAAGAGACGATAAATACAATGGAATCAGTGTTTCCACACATTAAATAGTTTCACTGAAGCACCTAAGAATCTCCTAAATTCATCAAGGCTGCATATAAATGTTGAACTCATCAGACAGTACATTCAATAGTATAAATAAACCAGATTGTCAAGCCTTGAAATTGATATAGATTCTGGACTACAAAATGTATTAGCTATTGAGTCAATTGTCCAATTAAAATGAAAGCTCCTATTTCAATTTGTAACATTATGGATTTGCATTATTGTGCTCTAATATAGCATAAAATTTATACAACTACTCATGCACATGGCTAGTGTTAAGTCGCACTTCCAAATTCCCACTGTAAGGCTACCGGATCAACAGTGTCAATTGGCTCATTTCAATTTTATTCAAAGCTCAAAAATTCACTTGTGAAGTTTAACTTCAACAACCTCGTTCAGAAATCACATTGACTTAAAATTTACATTGTACAATATATGAAATTTCCACATTAGATACATTGAATCCGTTGAAACTTGAAACAGCCACTTGAGTCCTGAAACTGACCCTAATAGGACCATAATACAACTTCAAACCATGATCATAACTTGTCCAAAACCTCAAAAACCCTAGATCTACAACTAAATCGCACCTTCTCATTCGACCCATTTCTTTGGCAGTTCTTTTAAGCATACTATACCATAATATTTTTTTACTTTTATAATCTCTTGGACCATAATTCATCTGGAATTGAACTAAATTCAAAATAAAAGGTGCCAAACCCTATGCACAGGTTTGATTCCGAAGCAGTTTAGTACAATGACATAAAGAAAAAAAAAAATATGAACAGAGAAAAAACTGTAAAAAACGAAGAAATAACTAGAAATGGAAGATGATGAAGATGAAGACGTAGAGGAAGAAAGGGTAGCTTACCGCGATCTTCAGTTCAGTTCATAAATCCGAATCGGTGGGTTACATTACTCAGAAATCTTGCCTTGCGCTACTTCCCACCTTCAATTTCAAATCGTCGCTGAGGAGCTCCCCCAAGTCTTTGTAGCCTGCAGGGACTTTTGCTGCCGTTTATTTTTTATTTATTTAAAAAGTTTAATTTGGTTTTCCTATTTTCTATGGTGCCTTATATTAAAGGGTAAATTACTGGAAGAGTTTCCACTTTCTTTGTATTTTGACATGTATATATTAGATACGGTTTTTTTCTTTGATTATGATTTTAATTTTGAATACAAAATTTATAAACTCTGAAAATAACATCTAAGTAGATAGAGGTTAACTTCGTATGAGTGAATAGTATAAAATATATATTACTACAATGAATTACCAGATCAAAAACAAATTATTATAATAAATTTCATTAAGTGCCCTTGAAGTTGATAAAATTATAGTAAAAAATTACTTAAAAAAACAAATAGAAGTAAAAGCATAGTCATACTCATATCATATCTTATTTAATTGATTATAAATATATCTTTACTATTTAACTAAATCTAAAAAATTTAAACTGTCCCAAAAAAGAAATTTAAAAAATTTATTCTGATTTTATTTTGTTGATTTCTTTCATATTTTTATGTTGAGTCCTATTTTAATTAGAGTTAACTATACACAATTCAAGAAATAAAATAAAAAATGTTGAGTTCCCAAAAGAATAACTATGTTTTTTAATCGGGGAAAATCACATTATGTATAAATGATGAGTTTATTAAGGGGAAAAGTTATGTCTAAAGTTCTGCGTTATTAATGCTTTAGGAGTGATGAAGACACGGTAAAAAGAAAAATGAAGACAGAGTGTTGAGCTATAAATATGTATTCATGATTATTCCAAAACTTTGTTGTTTGCTTCATACCGAGTAAAAATACATCTCGCAGCCAAGAGATAACAATTTCGAGTTCTGTACAATTTAGCAAGACAATAATACTTCTGGAATTTTGCAGTTAACTTGCCCTGGCATGGGCTCATGGGGAGAGGAGGGGAACCCTATATGCATTAAGGACCCCACTACAAGGGTAGCAATCAAAATGGCTCTCAAGCTATAACATATCTCCATCTAAAAATCAGACTCAGAACAAGCTTCCTTGGGGCAAATATGATAAGAGGGAATACCAAATGACAGGCGAAGATGAGATTTAACAAGACCAACCCGCTTCAACCACGATGAAGATGTAATCTGATCAACACAATCTGCAAAATCAATTTGAGAACCCAGATAACCTCCAAGAAAAACCATGAAGGACTGAGATCATAGGTTCATAGGGACAAAAAGCAAAACCAGTTTAGGTGGCCACAACCCTGCCGCTATAATTAACCAATAACACCACCATCTTGGCCCACTGTTTCATTTGAAGGGACAGAAACCTTTTCATCAGGTCCCAAATCTCCAACTGCTTCACCCTGTTTGTGCTGCAAATTTTCTGCATCCAGCTTAGTGAACACCTCAGACTGCAATGACGGGGCAATTTTATTCAGATGTAGCCATGTAAGTTCCCACAGATTATCTCCGCCTACGGCACTCCCCTGCACTAGTATACCCCTTGTTTTCATAACAAGCAATGTATTCTTAAGAAGCTCAGGCACTAGCTCTTGAAGCTTCTCGCTTCTTCTCCCCCTAATTTTCACCTTCATATACTTTTCCATTTGGCTTAGTACACCCAACCATAGTTTGTTGAAGGTTGTCAACTGAGATAGATCTTGGAGTAATTGTAGGAAAACTTTGGACAAGAGCTTCAAGGCAAGGATAAGTGTGCCTTCCATGTTCCGGTAGTCCTTTTGAGAGTGTGCCTGTGCAATTTCAAGCAGGTCATCAAGCAAGGTGAAGATCACGCTATCAAAACACACTAACCACAAACCAACTGGGAGATAAATCACAACAGCTCCCGTTAAGCATTTCTTCAAAGATAATAAAGCATGATCTCTGACCTCCTCTCTCTGGTCCAAGCATACTTTCCTTAGTCCCTGAACTAGCCTCAACCACATCTCCCCAATATCCTGCAACATCTTTGCCACTTCCTCTTCCTCTTCCTGCATTGCTTGCTTAGCATCACCAGCCCACTTTGTTAAACAATTGACAGAACCTGCCATAAGATCTAGTGCCTGCATAGATCGCTCTTCATATCCAACACGAGATTCAGCAAACTGCCTTGCAGCATCAACACAGAGAACATAATTAGCAGGCAGCAAGTGGGCTCCATCAGACATAATGAACAACAGTGCATCAAATCCAGCCTCAGATGATTCCAAGTGTCTAGCTGTGATGGAAAGCAGTGATGTAATTGTACGCCAGCCTAACTGAGATCTAATATGAGAAGCATTTGCCTTCACAAGACGACTGACTTCCTGTGTAATCTGCTCGTAGTACGCATCTGCAACCCGAGCATCAAGCTTCAATACAAGCTGCAGAGATCTCAAGAGTTCATCAGCAATGTTCTCTTTATATGGAAGCAACCGCTGGCAAATCCTAAGGAGTCCAAAAACAGCCTTTTCTACAAGTGCACAAGGCATCATAGTTGACTGAACAACATTAAATATGTGCTCATACACGCCTTGCCAAAGAAGTCCAATTCTGTCTCTGTTATTCAAAGTGACTGCAATCAGTAACTCCAGGCAGAAAACTGCGGTATCTTCATCTTCAGGGGAGTTGTTCCCCTTCTGAGGTGGTCCAGCAGCATTAATTAGTGCTTTTGCAAGCTGCGATAGAGATTCAGCTTGCAGAAATTTACTCTCAGTGAATATGCTGTCAATGTGACACTTCTGTATTGTTTGTAGTGTGTGCTGATGAGCAGCAAGCTCTTCTTCAGTTGGTTGTGATCTTGGCTCTTCAGTGCCAAGAGATAATAGTTGACTAAACCTGCTTATCAATCCTGAGGATTTCCTTGGAGTACTAATAGATGATGGCATATGAGCTGATGATAAAGAATTTGTATTAGACTTCCCATGCCCAGTTTCAGCGGAAAGCTCTGACTCCTCAGCAGCATCACTGGCCATACGAGCAGGAAGAAGACCTAGCTTGTGCAATCTTAATATGCAATCAAGTATATTTCTCCACCCTGTGCGGATGTAATCACCATACCTATTGGCAATGGTGAAAACTGTCTCAGTTGCCATTTTTGCTTTGGCATCATCACCAAAGGCTAGGATTGGTTCATCAACAGATGATGGGTCCAAGATAGTAGTGAACTTACAGAGAGACACAACCAAATCATCCAGTACATTTTCAAGATGATAGCAAGCAGAAATCTTTGCAACAGCTAAGAATCCATCCATACATGTTTGGTATACCTCTTCATATTCAGCATTATCAAATAACACAGAAATGGCAGCAATTGTTGGACCTGACAATATAGCAAACATATCATGATCAAGGTAGGCTCTGGAGTCAGACACCATGAATGGAGCAGTTTCCCTTGATTTGTTCACTAGATAAATCCACCGACTTGGGGTCATTTCAGGAAATCCTCCACCTTTTTCAGGGGTTGTGCGGATCTCACTCTTACAAATTGAATGGTAAAGCTCTGACAGGTATTCTCGGGGTAGATCATTGCCACCATTTATGCGCCTATTATTCCGGATAAAATCCTCCTCTGTCATCTTCTTTTTGACTTGTACATTGTGCTGATCTGTATTAAGCAGTATGATTGAGTAGGATAATAAGAGAGCAGCATCCATGTTAGCTAGGATACGCGGTGATTGCTCATAGTATCTCTCAGAGAAAGCTTCAAGCACCCTCTGTATCTTCTGTGATTCTCCAGGCAGTCTGAAAGTCTCCAAAAATAAACGCAGAGCATTGTCTAAAGTCATGTCTTGGAAATCAAATGTTCTAGCAAATTCATTAAGAACCTGAATGCAGAATTCATCATGGTTTCCTAGGAAATCGCCAATAAGATTCTTATCCAAGCCAGCAGTGTATCTGAAAAAGCAGGCAACACTCTGGGGCTCAAGTTTGTTGGGCAAAAGATGTGCTCCTTGGAGAAACTCTAGACCTTTCTTAGGATCACGATTGAAGTGGTCCACTCCCATCATCAACCTTCTCTTTAAGTACTTTCTCCGGCAGGCAAAGGGAACCCAACAATTTGGATCATTGAAATTCTCACACTTTTCCACCCAGAATGGTGTATATTCTTCAAGATTCACACGAGAAAGTTCAGAATTTACAACACCATTGCCTATCCTTTCTGCCATGCCCTGCATAACAGCAATAAGCCCATCTAAAGCGAGGATATGCATGGAAGACAATGGACCATTCACAGGAAATGCACTTTTTGACAACAAATTAGCAAGATCTTCAAAGACATTACTGCAAGTTATGTCACAGTCAAAGTTAGCATACATCTCCACCATGAATGTTTCTTGCCTGCAGAAGTCAACAAGGGCCTCCATGGCAACCTCCTGCTGCTGATAAGAAGCCCCATATCTGCTTTGAGCAAGCCTCAAAATGACGCAAGAAAAGAATGCTTCTAGTTGTAATTTGAGTTCTGTACGAAGATGGTGATACAGGTTGAGAACAATACTACACACCATTGAGAGTACAAGGGGACTCGTTGACAAACCAAATTGCATCAGATTACGGAATAATTCATCCTGAACTAAGCTCAGCAACTTGGGGTGATGACGAATGGAAGGCCCTCCCAACTCTATAGCCGAATTAATCAAAGTTAAGGCGAAAAGAGGCACATCTTCATCAAATGCTATTGTGTTTGATCTAGGACCCAGTCCCATATGCTCCACAACATTCAACAAAGAACACAAGAAGTGAAATATTTCCACCATGCAGGGAATCCCATATGGTTCATTCATGAGATACAAATCATGTGGATCAGTCTCCTTGCCACTAGTAGAAACAGCTGTGTTTTCATCCATTAGAGTTGCTGTCACAACAGTTCCAGCACTGGAAGCAGAATTTGTGGATAATGATTGACTATTCTGTGCAGACCTCAAATTCCCATTCTCCAATTCTCTACTTGCAAAAGCATGCACATTATTTTGCCCACCAGTCTGCAAAACAAATATGAAAAATCACATACTAATTTTTACATGTCCTGAATTTCAAATTAAGTTGCATCAGCAAAAGTGTTGTTTATTCCAATAATCCACAAAGACAAACTCTCCATCCCTAACATTTTGTAAGCTAAGACTAACAATTGATAGCAAAGGAAGAACTCTAGCATAAATAGGAACCCCTCTCTCTCTTCAATTTTCATATCAATTATTTTTCCTCCCCAGCAACAGATAAAATAATCATGTGAAAACAGTGAGCCTTGCAACAAGAAAGGAGAAAGGTAAGACAATGTTATACCTCTTGTTTCAAAGTGGTGCCTCCATTTACCAATATTTGCTCCTTGTTTTCAACTTCTTGAAGATGAGAGAAAATACACCTAACAAGTTCATGCATTGTGTAGCGTGCTATCCGCTGCAACAACTCACCTTTGGTTCCTGCTTGATGAACTATACGGAAACAAGTATTCACTATGGTGCAAATATGTTGGTTACTCAGCATTATAGATGCTTTACTTTTTACACATGCTAGAAGAACTTGCAATATCTTCATTAATACCACTTCTTCTGATCCAGGATCAGTCACCTCAAATCTACAACTCGTGACAGCATCAACCACCAAGTGCATAGTATGCCCAACACTAACAGTGTTTTGATCAATTACATCAAGAGTTAAGATCTTGTAAACAGATGATAAAGCAACACCAGTAATTGGAGCACCAGTTTCATCTGACTGAATCACATCCAGAAAAGGCTGAAGATACAAGGCAGGGTTGATAGCATGCCATTGATTCTGCCAAAAAAAGATTTGCCTCCTCAATGCCTTCAAAGACTGAACAAGTGAGTGCTCCAACTGATCGTCATCTGAGAGATAATGAACTCCCCATCTTACATTTCTTCGCATGACTGCCAAAACAGCACCAATTTCTGCATTGATCATGCATGCTACAGTTGTTTTGTTAGGATATGAAGCATCAGATTGCTCAGGTTCCTCCTCAATTGCATTGATACCGGTTTGCATTTGCAACTTTAGATGTCCCATTTTGACAAACAGATCTACTTGACCAACAGAATGCTGAGATGAAGCAAAGCCCTGGGAAAAGCATACCTTTGAAGTCCAAAGGAACAACACAATATGAGTAGAATTTCCACATGCTAAATAATTTCAATGAAACATGAGTAACACAAATAATCCAATTTCGACACAATGAAAAGCATATGAAACATAGGCTAGGAATCTATGAGAAAAATTTATCACAGCAGCATTTAGAAAGATGAGTCTCTTCCAAATTTCTATATGCATAATAAATCCAGCCTTTTCATTGATTTCCTTCAAAATGATCCTAGAATTCCAAGATCTATATAGAGATATCTCAATATAGAGAGCACCAAATCCTTTGTCTAAATTGCTGGATTATCATCCCACCTTTCCCATATTCCAGCTGTCTGGAAACGCTACTCCTACCCTTAACTATCAGTCAATAATCCTTCCCCAAAAACCCAATCTCAGAGCATTCTACACCCCCAACCCCCCCCNCCCCCCCCCCCCCCCCCCCCCCCCCCCGCGTTTCTCTCTCTCTTCTTCCTCCACGCCCACAACCAAAACAATAGAATAACTACACGACTTTTTCATGCCTTGAACTTGATGTAGACACAAGTTCTGGGCTACAGAATACATTAGTTGTTGAGACTAACAATACATCTCAATTGATAACCAATATTAATAATTTAAATCTCCACCACCAAGTAAAATAGGTTTAAAACATAAAAAATTTCAAGCCGTATAGTCACTCATGTAGATGCTTAATGTTAACTGCCACTACCTAGTGCCACTAAGAGGCTTCTGATTAAGAGAGCGATTTTGTTCATTTCATTCAAAGTTGAAAATTTCAGTTGTGAACTTTTCACTTCAATGGCATTAATGAAAAATCACACTGAATTAAAAAAAAAATTAAATAAGAAAAGATGTGATATTTCAAATTAGATACATATGAAGAGCACACCCAAATCAAAAAAGAAAAAGAATTTACATGACTAGATGATGGCATAAACAACCTGCCGCTGCAGGATTGAAACTAATCCAGATGGGACCATAACACAGCTTCCTATGATAAACCCCACTTGTAAAAACTATCAGAAAGCTTAGATCTATTATTAAATTGCACCCTTTTATTAAATCCATTTCCTTGCCAGAATCTTTCCGACTCTCAAAATCAATTAAACGTAACTCAATTGGAATTGAACTAAATTATAAGTAAAGGATTCTCAAACACTTTCCTTCTGGTGTTGATTCCAATATAATCATGTGCAATGGCTGAATATGAGCATTGAAACAAAACAAAACAAAAAAACCGTAACAATGAAGAGGCACAACAAATAGAAGAAAATGGAGATGAGGACGCAGAATAAGAAATTGGAGCTTACCAAGATCCTCAGTTGATTTTAAAAATCCGAGTTGGTGTTTCACATTACTTGGGATTTGGAAATCATGGCTTCTGCTACTTCCCACCTTCAAATTGTAATGCTTGCCGAGGAGGAGCTCCCCTGCTGTTGTCGGGCCTCTCTTCTATTCTTCTTCTTCCTTTTTTTTTAAAAAAAAATATATATACTTTTTCATTTTCTCCACTTTCCTATTTCCTATTTGGTTTTTTTTTTAAGAAAAAATTATTGTTTAATTTTAAAAGTTAAAAAAAATACTATTTAATTGTAAATATTAAAAAATTTATTTTTTTATATCTTTTAAAATATTTAAAATACTTTTTAGTATTATATAGTTATTTTATTTATATATAAAGTTATTTTAATTTTTTTAAATATAATAATTATATAACAACACTAAATAATATTTATATATGTAAATATGTTAATAGAATAGCTAAATAGCACTAAAAAATATTTTAGACATTTTACATAATATGAAAAGAATTCAATTAAAAGTCCTCCGACTTTATAACCAAATGATCTTTTCTTCAAAATTTTAAAACCAAACAATAATTTTTTCTATTTTTTTTTTAGGCCCTTGTACTAACTAGAAATTAATGGAAGAATCTCTATTTTGTCATGTCACTGCATATGATAAATAGTTGTATAATTTATACTATAGAACAAATTACTTCCCTCTTAAAAACTTATAGATAAATTATTTTTTGTCTTGAGAGAGAGAGAGGATGTTAGACTTTTTTTTTTTAATATGAAATAGGAATAATGGAGAAATAGATATTCAAATGTGAGATCTAAATCTCATGGAAGATTGTAATGTGTGTTTGTGTAATTATAGACAATTATTAAAGGGGAAAAAACATAGTAAAAATTCTTTGGTAGATTTTTCTTAGAAAAAAATTTAAATAATTTTTCGATTATGCAGGGTAAATTCTCTCATATTTAAGTAATCTAACAACTATGGCAACGCTAGTTGCATATGTTTACATATTAAAAAAAAAAAAAAATCATCCTTTCTAGTATTTTACATCTAGGAAAACCAAGTAAGTATCATTGCATTCTAGAAATGCTTTGATTTATTAGGAAAAATAGTCTGTACCATGTAATTACTTTTTTATACTTTAAATGGTTGTCTTTGCACATATTTATTTAGAGAAAAATATCTACAATAATAATGTTATGAAAGACATAAATATAAATATATAACATAAACATATACAATCCAACCGATATAAAAACATCTTATTAAGTCTTAAGTTCAAATTTTTATTATCTTAATATTCTCAATTAAAAAAATTGTAACTATGTTTATCTAATGATTAAAAAAATAAGACATATATATTTTTTTAAATAAAATAAAGTAAAATTTTAGTTTAACTATGCCATTCAAACTTTTTATATGATGTAAGAAAAGAAAAACTAAATTGTAACATTGGCTTTTGTAATTTAGCAATTTTACTTACTTTTTGTTGAACATATTTAGCTAAGAAATAGAAAGTTATACAATCTCCTTTTGTGATGAGGAGGAGAGAGATAAGGTAAAAATAAGGTAGAAAAAAATGAAAACGAGTAATGCATAAGAGACAAATTGCGTGTTTTCGTAGAAAAACTTTAATTAATACCTGAAAAATTAAAAAAGTGTTTGAGGCAAGTCATCCCTATTATAGGAGTTTCATTATCGAAATACCCATAGTTGTAACTGTGTGAAAAACACTTTGAAACTCTCATTTTGTTAATGAAAGGTCTCCAGAACACAAGACTCTCTTATTGCGATAAGTGTCTTGTGATCAATTGATTTACTACCAAATTAACTTAAAAAAGTATATTTGATCCTTGTTATAACATTTGTATGCCTCCTGCTTTTTAAGTTTCAATAACAAACAGTTTCAATTGTCCCTTAAGAAACCAGAAGGTACAAGTTGAACTGTATTAACATTAGAAAATAATATACCCTTTGGTTTCATTTGTTTCTCTAATATCACTTCCTTCTTTCTTATTTGTGTAGCTTTATTTTTTGCTCATGACTGCTTCTTCAACATCATTTGTGCACATTTCGATAAATTTATGGAAAACAATAAAATATAGATTAAACAATGAATATCTAGTATGAGGTGTTGTTAAGCTAATTCAAATTTGTATGAATACTGATTTCAATTGGACATCTAAACAGTGCCAAAACGTTGCAACAAGACAAGTTTGCTACACTCCAAATACAAACAGGGATTTTCTGATAATTGAAGGAGCTAAATTTTTTTAGAGAAATATATTAAAATTCGCATTTTAATAGTTAAAAGTATTCATTATGGAAAATTGAAGGTGGCCTTCGCAAGCAATAAAAAACGATAATAAATTATTGTAAGAGCAGAAAGGCTGTTGATCACTGAAACAACAAAATATTTTCTTTTCATTACAGAGAAGAGGTTAAATGTACAAAGCATGTAGAGTGTAGACGTAGTTATCAGGAGCTTATTTGATAAATTCAAAAACTGCACTTGTTAAGATGCAGCATCCATGTGATATGGCCTTTGATTCAATATAACAATATCCCCAGTAATGGAATACTAATTGCACAGCAATGTTTCACGTGTAGCATTTCCAGTAGTTGGATTCACCCTAGAACCAGAAATGGCTTTGTTACTGATGAAGCAGTATTTAGGTTATGAAATCTGCAGAAAGACATAACCTTACCCATCTGCAACTTTGCACAGGTATTCCCGTTGATCATCTCTCAGTGGTACATCTGTGAAGTCTGAACAAACAAAAAATTGTTGATGAACTCAGTGCAGATAGAATCAAAGCCAAATCTTGGGATACATCTGAAATGAATTCAATTTTCTTTTCAATGAACTTTATTTCCACAAAGTTTCTGAATATTTGCATATATACTATTGCGGAAGTATCAATCTTTTCAAACTATCCTGGTAATACAACTGGGATTTAAAGCTACTGTTATGCAATTTATTACTGTTAATAATCCATGAGCAGAATTATGGGTAGCTTGTACATACCGGCACCAGTTATACTTGATCCCTTGAAAGATGTGTTTCCTGTCGTAAGTGCACCTTCCAAGTTAGCATTGCTCAAATTTACCTGCAGAAAATGTTTATTCATGCAGAAGCCATCAAAACTGATATTGTTCATTGGCACAAGAAAAAGTCGTTAATTACAATAGACTCAGTTAGAATGATATGAGAAGGTGCTAGCAATTTTTATTCTTCAGCCTTTTTAAGTTTTACATAGACCAACTAAGCCAAACTGTTGCACATAGATTAAATTAAAGGCTGCAACAATAGCCAAGAAGGAATTAACAATGCCGTTATTTGAATCATTCTAGATAGTCCAATAGATCCTAAGACGATGAACTTGTAGTCCTTCACATTATATGTATCAAATTGCATACATGTACATTTAAATAATTTGTAAAACTTAGGACATTGCCATATCAGCACAGCCAAAGAAATTACCTTTGTCACATTTGCCAAGGAAAAATCTGCTCCTCTAAGATCAGCATCTGAAAGATCAGCCCCTGGCAAGGGGTTGGGGAGAAGAAGGTGAGGGGGGTGTTGATATAAGTAATTAATTATAAGTGCTTAATGGAAAATGGTATATGCATGAACAGAAAGACCACATGGTAGTGTCAAGTTTGAGACTTTAGTGTACAAAAAGCATTTGGCTAAAATTATCTCAGAAAAATTTATTTTTCAACATTCAGTCCAATATAGTCTCTCTTTGATATACAATTTTCCTAATCATCCTCTTGCACCATCACATGCTAGTTTGGGTCTAGCGGCACCTCCTTTGGTCATAGGAACTAGAGGGTTGATGTGGAGTGTTTTATTCCCACCATGTACTCCCCTCCCCTTTCCCAGCGCATTGTGCTCCATTATAACCAAAAAAAAAAAATGTTTGCTCTATATCATTTGCAACATCACAAAATGACAACCACACCAGAACACTTACAAGGAAAGCTATATGTATTTTTGGTTAAATTGAAAAAAAAAACATGCTACGAGTACCTTCTCAGACAATTTATCTTCTAAAGTGTTTTATGCGTGTGAGTACACATGTCCACCTTTTTCTCCATCTTTTCATCAGGGGAAAGTTACATTCTAGTCCGCTATTCCTTTAGGCACCCAAGCTTTCTAAGTTCACCAATTGTTCCTTTCTTTAAAATGCGAGAAATGTTTGACTTCTCATTCAGACAAAAGACCACACATAGCTTATCAAGAGAATGATAATTAATAAGTGATTTCACAATTCAAGTTTCCAAATTGAAATTCAAATTTGGAGTACTGTTCTATAAATAAAATTTTCCTACGTATTATACTGAGAATTGACAAGGTAAAAGGCATTCTTGTGCACTGAGCTACTAATTATATGTTTGGTTTGGCAGTACAAAAACATAACCACACCTGTTAAATCAGCATCAAAGAAGCTAGCCCCTAGCAACTTTGCACCTTTAAAATTGGCTTGTCGCAATATGGACTGTAACAGATAACTCATTAGCGTTTTATTAAACACTCTACTTGATACTATGAGATAAACTGACAATTTGAAATAATGTACACCGTTTTGAAGTCTTGCTTGATCAAAGTCTTGCCACTAAAATCCTTTCCAGTAAGATCTTGTCCCCTTGTCACCTCTTGACCATATGGGCCTCCACCCTGGATTCAGTCACTAACTCATCATTTTCATACCCATTAATAAAGAACTCAAACCCACCGATTCCTTTAGCGAATACAACAATAATTTGGAAGAGTGATTAGAATTATAAAAGCGATTTCAGAGCCAAAACAAAATTCCAACTATTTCTATAAAATGTTCAGATTCAAACTCTCATTTAGAAGGATTTGCATTTGTGATTAAATTACCTTAAACGCGAGTGCGGGGTCGACGACGAACAAAGAAGCAGAGAGGAGAGCAATCAAGCTTGCGCTAGACACTGATTCACCCAATGAAAGTGCAAGATTTTTAGAGGCTTCATGTCGTTGCTTCAGTTTGAGTCCCTGTAAAAGAAACCCAGATCACCAAAATGAGTTAAGTGCGCCAATACTTGAACTTTAAGAACAGAGAAATGAAAAAAAGGAAGGTGGGTGTTGCGTAATTTACCAACCAGAGGCGTAGGATAGCTGGGAATGGAGAGACTTGGGGATAAGAGGACAGGTTTAGCTGGGAATTTGGAACACAAGGGGACGTTAAGAATAGCCATTGCTCACAGAAGCAACTCCCAATTTGTGATAGCTACCATGTGGATAATGTCACATGTTATAACCTCATGCCAAGACTACTACGTCGACAGATGAAGTTAAGACACGTGGCTTTCTCTCTCATTTTGTTTCCACTTTCTTTTAAGCATGGATTTCACTATCTATTATCTAATATACACTTTGGAATTGGAGTTTGGAGTATGATATGGAGGTTTGAAGGCTTAATTTTTTATAAAAATTTTATATTTTTATTACTTACTTAGATTACATATATTTCTATTAAATTTTTTTTATATTACTTAAATTTTATATATTATCTGTACCTAATGCCTATGGTAAGAATTCATCTCACATAATATCTAAGGCACATTATTTTTATACTTACATAACTGTACAATCAAATATTTAATAACACTATACACTAGCCTACTTAAGTTTTTTTCTTTTTTATCATTTTTTTATTTATCAAGACAAATGCTTTTTCTACACTACTTAAGTATTTACACTAGCTGAAGTGGAAAATTAAAATAAATTTAAGTGACCTCAAGAATATTTAAATTGTGTCAACTTATGTGATATGACACAATGTAACATTAAAATTATGTGCAAATAGTATTTACTCAATCATAAGAGTGATAATGCCAACAAAAAATTTATAGGAGTGGGAATCAATCGGCTAGTACGTAAGGTTCAAGGTGATTGGGCCTTCAATAATATCACTCGAACTTCTATCCATCTATTGGGCCCAATCCTTTTCCGCATAGGATGGCCCAAATTAGTTACTTTATATAAGTTTTACAAGCCTTATATACCCTCAACAGGCCCAATTTATACTTCCAAATTCAAACCCCAATCGATAGCTGACATGGTCACCAACACAATCCCATTCAATATCATTATATAAGTTGGCCAAGTCTACAATATCCATCGATGAAAATGGGTACCGGTGCAAAGGGCAATAAATGGCTGAGATTAAGCCACATGTCTGTTTCAGATTTAATGACTTAATATTAACTATAAATGATTAATTATATTTTGGCCTAAAAAAATTTATGTATTTACATTTGTTCTCCACTAACCAAAAACATACACCACACTCTTCTTTCTCTCTCTCTCCCCCTCTCTCTAGGATCGGCTGGAAACAGAGTTTGGGGTTTCTCAAGAGCCGAAACGTAAGAAGGAGGTCATTGTCTCCCCTCCTCAAAGTCGTACCTTTTCATTCGAAAACCTTAATCCGTTACCTCCTTGTCAGGAACGAAATCATCAGTAGTACTGGACCCGAAGTTTGGCTCAACCTTGTACCTGCAATGCGAAGAATCAAGCATTCTTTGAAAACCTATGGGATTCCGAGGTGAAGGTGGGAACATCCTCGGCAATGGATGTTTCACAATCCTTGTTTCCTCCTTTGAACGGCACGTTCCGGTTGGATATTTCAAATCGGGTCATGAAACCCATGTTGCAGTTCTTACACCGAACCAAGTCCTTTTTCTTCTTGGATGTGTACCCGTTTTTTCCCATGGGCTTCATATCCTACCAATATAAATTCGGCAGGGTGTTGATGACGAAGGAGATGAGGAGGAATATGAAGAATATGCAAAAACAGCAGAGGGAGAGGAGCGGAATATCAAATGACCAAAAAAAAAATGGGGTCAATCTATACTTTAATAAAAATATTAAGGTACTATGTTATTATTAGAAAAACCAAACCCCCAAGTTACTCATTAAACCATCACAGCCATTCATTAAGCCAACTGAATGATTGAATGGTGATTAAGTAGCATTTGCATCGGTGCCCATTTTCATCAATGGGTATTGTAGACTTGGCCATATAAGTTAACGTGAAATAATTGTTGTCACACCATTCAATATCATTATTACCATAAGCCAACTGGGCTGTAACTCAGTTGGTCATAAAGCTCTCATCGTAAGAAAATAGTCTTGTGTTCGAGACCTCTTATTGATAAAATGAGAGTCTCAAAGCACTCACCCACACAAAGTTAGATTTGTGGGTACTTTGACAACGGGACCCTTGCATGGATGGTCGCCACAAGTTTGGTAAGTTTGAGTCCATCCAAAGGTTTGGATCAAACCCTAATTCCTGGATTACAAAAAAAAAATATCACTATTACCATCACATAATATTGATTGTTGCATGCCAAATGACCCGTGGGTAAGTGGGCAAATGATATTAAGATAATTCATAGAGTTTGTGAGTTTTGTGTTTGAACTTATAATTATAGGCAACATAAAAAAAAAANAAAAAAAAAAAAAAAAAAAAAAAAAAAACCATTGTTGCATTTTAGACCTCATACCATTTCAAGTTCACTTTTTACTTAGTACTCAATTTATTCAGCATTGAGCTATCAAATAGTCTTCTATAGATATAAACTCAAAGTTCCACTTTCCTGTTTGATCTACATTGTTGTATTTTACTAAGCATATCACTATTAAATAAAACTTTTTGGTCCCAAGAATAGACATATAAAAGTAGTATATCCTTTTTTATAATTTCATTTCAGTTACTCTCTTTATACAATTTAAACATAAAATATTTATAATAAAAATACTTAATATTCAAAATCATTAAAGTGCATAAAAGGCATACATGGTTTGCTTTTGGCTATATTAATATATAATATTTTAGCATATGGTAGTGTTTATGAATCACCAAATTTGAAGACGTTGCTTATAAGGATACATTTTTCAACTCCTTGGCCCCTCATAGCGAAGTTGGAGGAAGACCCTAATAGATATGGTTGATACACCAGACTAACGTGGAGCAAATTAAAGGTTTTGACCAAGTCCTGCAATTAAACTTGGAAATTCAACTCACAAACTTTGTTATAATTGAAAACTCTTCCAACCCCACCAAGTCTTTTTCCTACCATATCTAATCTAACGTGTTATCAACGAAAACCTAAACTACTAATTATCTTCTTCCACGTCCAACCTGCTATTCATCATCACATTGAAAAAATTGATTCAAGATTTGTCCCCTTTCTTAGTGTTGAGAATCTGGACATTATCTAATTGGTCTCACTTTTGACGGTGCTAATCTTGGGACATCCCCTCGCTGTCGAGTTTCAAAACCCGTGTTTTAAATGTCAGCCACAAGAATATGAGGATTAGAGAAAAATTGCACTTGTTTATTTATGTGGGTTTTACTTAATTCGACCAATCAATCATCATTACCAAATTTGCCTATTTACTGTTCAGATTCTATATCTCAAAATGACCGAAATTAGTAAAACAAATTTCTTTAGTAATGGGAGCAGTGAAGACAGTGACATACAAACTACTATAATCAGAAGATCAACAGCATGTGCAAAAAGTGATGCCAAAATAAAAAAAGGAGATGGCATTGGAATCTTGGAGGTAGATCAAATTTCTGTGTCTATTGTCTCTTTCTTATTCTGTGAATGTGATAATTCCTCACAAACCAGAACAAGCCCTGATTCGCTCACCACATATTTGGGTTACCAACCACAAGCTGTGTTTTCTTAAGATCAATATTAATAAAAATTTATAATAATATTTTATAATTTGTTGTCAAATTTTTTTAAAAAAATTTATTAACAGAAATATAGTAGGTCAATTCTTAATAATTAAATCAATTCTGTTGACTATAAAAAAGAACTTAAAATATATATGTTTCTCATTCTTACCAACTAATCTAATTCTCAATCAAAGATAAACTATATATGCTGCGATGGGATTAAAGAATTCATAAAGAAAATTAGAAAAGTGGCCATGGTAAATTTTAATTTGACAACTCATTATAACATTTATAAATATAATTAAGTACACATAAATTTTAATTAAATTTCTGAAATACTTATCGCTGCTTTTTGATACAAATATTACATTGTGTAAAAGTATTTACCTAAATATTATAATTTTCAAACTATTTACACAAATATTACACTTTTTAAAAATTTAAAAATAAAAAAAAAAGATTTTCGAACACGTGGGATCCACCGGACACGTTGTAGGCCTCACGGCGTGTCCCAATATTTATATACTCAATTTCCTTCTCAACAGGCTGGCACCGATACGGACTGTTTTTTCATTGACATGGGGCTCACAACTCAAGAACAATAGACGAATTTTGGCCTATTGGGATACGCCGTGAGGCCCACGGCGTGTCTGGTGGATTCTACGTGTCTAAAAATCTTTTTTTTTTTTTTTATTTTTAAATTTTTAAAAAATATAATATTTGTGTAAATAATTTAAAAGTTATAATAATTAGATAAATATTTTTACAAAATGTAATATTTATGTCTAAGAGGCCGCTTATCGCTTTGTGTTATCTCGAAAGAGGATAAATACTAGAACGTTGATAGAACGGAATTGAAGAAGAGTGTGGAAGTTTGACTTTGGTTCTGTGACTCTCTCTCTCACTCTGATTAATTTTGAGACAAGGGGAACGAGGAGAGGTGATGGAGGCAGATGCTGTCATGCCCATATCTCTGCTAACAACGCATTAAAGGTATGGCATGGACCATGTATGTGGCCACCCTTTGACCATAGGTTTCCAGAAACGTCTTAATAAGTGTACTCTCTCTCTCGATGGTTTGCTGCTACTGTGCTTATCACCTAGTAGTTCAACTCCTCTCTCATTTGCCCCTTGAAAAAGAAACCAAAGTATATTTCTTATATTGTATTCTCTTGTTGAGTTAGTCCCATAGCAAACACAAATTAAAGTGTACTTTTTATTGCTAGAGTAAAATCTTATAGTAGGATAGTAAATCAAATGAAAAGGTGAAGTGGAGCATGTACAAATCTATCATATGTATAGTAAAAAGAAAACAGAACATGCAATCACGTTGTTATTTCTTTAAATTTTCCCAAAATATCTATAAAAACGTAGGTTCTAGAATTTTTGGACTTTATTCTAGTTCTATCTTATACCAAAAAAAATTATTGCTCTCATTTTAAGATTATATTGTAACAGTTTCTAAACAAAGGCATTAATGAATCATTAATCGAAGTGCGTTTTGATAGAATTGCTTACGTTTTATGTTGACTTGCAGTACTAGAAAGCCATTTAATTTAATCCACTCCATGAAACACACGCAAAATGTCTTTTTCTATCTATCATTTTGTTTTTTTTAAACTTTCAAGCTTCCAAATTGCAATTCCTTTCTTGCTTGCGTTTCCTTCCTAGTTGTAAAATTAACCCAAGTTGTCCACTTTTTGAAGTCGGTCACAGTCACAGAACCACACCAACTCTGCTGCATATTGCTAATACCAAGAATATCAGAAAGAAAAAAGGTGCTACTAATGAGTTACACCGAATTTGGGTTAAAACCAAAAGCAACAGAGTCACAGGCACCACTAACAGAGGGAAAGAGAAAGAGAAACACAGGGAATCATGAAGCAAAATTGAAGACCAAGCCACCACCCCAGCCAGCAAGAGAAGAGAAACCTCCTTCTCGAACTCGAACGAACAAGGTCTGGGTTTTTTTTTGGCGGTGATGATATTCCAGACATTGGCATTCGATACTTTGTCGGGACCTGCAGACAGTGACGTGTTCCCACTACTCCATGAGCACGTTACCCCACACCCATACCACCTTCCCACCCCTTTACCCTTCTTGAGCTCAACTCTCAAGAAACCCCCACGAGGTGCTCGAGAGATTGTCTCAATCACCTACTACTATTATCCACACTACTAATCAAAACCAAGTAACCCATGCCAGAGTAAGCACAAGGTCAATATGGTAATTAACCTGATCCAGTAAAGTCCACATTAGAATTCTGAATTCTTGTGTGTGCGCGCATTATTATGCAATGCAACTTGGTCTAAAGTTGTAGTCTTATTTTGAAGCTGAAGGGGAGAGAGTAGGTGACACAACAGGTGGAGGGCTCTGCCAACTTGGGAAGTTGAAAACTTTGAACACAACACTTGAGAACCGCTTACCGGGGAGACACAGGAAAACCAGACCCATTCCATTACACACAAAGAAAAACCGCTCAAACTGGTATCACTGAGTGATAGATACAACTACAAGAAGAATCCTAAAACGTACGCAAGCTCCAGAATGTTGCCAATCTCTTTAGTTCAAGGCTCGCAGATCCACTCAGACATAGGAAAAATCAGCTTCACAAAAAAAAAACTGGGGGACCCCCCTACCTGTAACTATTCCCATCTGCTACCCCGTACCAATCTGACCCTTTTAGCGGCATAGATAGAGGTACAAATAGAGATAAAAGCAAACTTTCGTTTTCTCAGCCTTTCTCTTTGTGCTTGATGCGGGGATAACGCCCCAAAAAAGCTTACGCAACAGCAGAATCAGAGTTATTCAGCTGGGTTTCATGTGAGCGAGCTGCAAGGACGGTTTTGTGTTGGATCTTTTAGCTTTTTTGGGTTTGTAAGGAGGTGGGTTTTCTGTCATAATCCTAATTACGTGGATGTCACTTCTCTAAATTCGGGGGAATTTCTTTGTGCCTAGGGTTTACATGCAAAACAAGCAAAACCCATGTGTGTGATGCCTGATTCATGCAGTGAGGTTAGATGGAAAGTGGGTTTATTTCTTCTCTCTTTGGGTGAGTTAAGGGGATAAGGTTTTGGTTTGCATCTGTTGGATTTTGGGTTTTTGCTATAGTGATCTGAATCTAGCAAACACGTAACATAGTAGTGAAGGAGGAGCTTGAGGCTTATCTCTTTGGTCAAGAGTGGTGTAATCAAGCTTGTCATTATTTAATTCAAGGAAACATCCAGAGAGAAAAGAGTGAAAGACAAAAGAGGTTTGTTTTTCACCTTCTTCCTAGATTTCTCTCTATCAAGCATGGCGAATCGGTGGTGGGCTGGAAATGTGACAATGAGACCAACAGACCCCATGTCATCTTCTCCATCACTTCAGCTGAGGAACCCAGAAGATGACCATGGTGGATTGAATCGACTTGGGCAAAGACGAGAGCAAGAGTTCATGGACAACAGCAATAACAACGCCAACGCCACCCCAACTAATAGCAGCAACAGCAACACTAATCCAAACACCAACACCACTTCGCAGAGCCAAAACGCTGAAGATGATGAGAGCAGAGACAACGAGCGTGAAGGAGATGACCAGAACCCAGGTAGCCACGAAACAGTTGAGCCTGGTAGCAGCGGTCGCAGGCCCCGAGGCCGCCCACCTGGGTCCAAGAACAAGCCAAAACCACCCATCGTTATAACCAAGGAGAGCCCCAACGCGCTTCGAAGCCATGTCTTGGAAATCAGCAGCGGCAGCGACGTCGCTGAGAGCATTGCGACCTTTGCTAATCGCAGGCATCGAGGGGTATCGGTGCTTAGTGGAAGTGGCATTGTAACCAATGTCACTCTTCGGCAACCAGCTGCGCCTGGTGGGGTCATCACACTTCATGGAAGGTTCGAGATATTGTCTCTATCTGGTGCCTTTTTGCCTGCTCCTTCGCCACCTGGTGCCACTGGGTTAACGGTGTATTTAGCTGGTGGACAAGGGCAGGTTGTTGGTGGGACTGTGGTGGGTTCTCTGGTGGCTTCTGGGCCTGTGATGGTCATTGCAGCTACATTTGCTAATGCTACTTATGAAAGGTTGCCACTGGAGGATGAACCAGCTGGGGAGGGAATGCAAGTGCAGCAACAATCAGGGGTGAATTCAGGAACTACTGGGACTTCAGCATCTCAAGGTTTGGGTGAACAAGTTTCAATGCCCATGTATAATTTGCCTCCAAATTTGCTACCAAATGGTCAAATGCCTCATGATGTATTCTGGGCTCCTCCACCTCGTCCTCCTCCCCCCTCTTATTGAGACAAAGGAAAAGGGAGAGTGAGAAAGAGGAGAGAGAGAGAGAGAGGGGCTTATCAATGATCTTTTGATCTTCTTACTGACTTGTACTTGTGCAGTATGTTCTGACAGTTTCTTGTAAGCATAGCAAGCAAGGTTAGGACGTTTTGTTTATTTGTTTTGCTTCTGAATCTCAGTAGTTGGTTATGTTTTTGAAACTTGTAGTGGCTTGATTCTCTTCCGTCTAATCTACTTTTTGTGGAAGAGTTAATTAATGATTGTGTAGGTAAAGATGGAATGGTCCAGAAATAAGATTGGAGCTATGCTGGGATTTTATTGTAAGTGTACTGAATTGTCGACTTTCTGCATTCGGTACTTCATCACATAGTAGACAAATTCACAATGTGAGATAATGATATTGGATTTTAGCGCATTGAGTTTTTTGCAATTATTTTGTTTGATAGTATGGCAAGTTGACCAGTTGATAACTCCAGAAGAGGGTAGTAGGGTCGGTACATCTCCTCTTCCCTGAATTAGGCAATTTGGACTGGACTAATTAAAGCTGGTTAGAATTATTTTGCTTCATCTGAGTAGTGCCTGAAATGGTAGTCTGGAAATCTGGGTGCAAGTTCGTGTTGTTTTTGACTTCAAGGAAGTATGGGGTCAATTATGCGGTATTCTAACAAATTGACACATGTTAAATTTGGACTTAATAGTGAATACTATCTGCAGCTATATGATATTGGCCTTTATAGCTATATCATTCTCATGCTTAGAAACTGTTAAATATAAAACCATTCTTGAGCCGCTTAGGTTTGATTTGTGACTATAGCTGTATCATTTTCGTGCTTATTAAGTAAAAACTCTCGAGCCAATATTTTTTTATAATTTGTTTTGTTTGATTGAGAGAGAATAGCTTTTGATAGGAAGACCTCCCTACCAAGGTATTCCTTTTAATTTCCATGTAGCCAGTTTTTTCTCCCCGCATTTTCCTCTTCAGTAAAAGAGGGAAAGGTGAATTGGAGAAAGAAAATTAGGTTAGGAAAATTTGTCCAAGCAGTGATAGAGTTATAAATTTCTCCGTTGAGTTAATTCTTAAGTTTCTTTGTTGAGATCAGATAATCAATCCGGAATGCTAAAAAAATTACAAAGAAAACTATTAAACTTCTCTATTTTTGTCACAAAAGAGGTGTCCTCTTGTGTGTTTGTATCTTTTACTCTATAAACCTTTTCTTTGGTTTTGATAGTTATTTCCATTGAATGACAATGGAACTGGGAGATTTTGTGTGATTCAATTGTTTCTATTGTTTATCATTGGTGTGGTTGACATATCATAAGAAATGAATTCCCTTTTACTTAGTTCCATGTTGTTTTTCTTTTTGTGGATCTTGGAACTTAATTGTTGAACACTTTATTGAAGGGGACGTTTCTACGACTCTTAACAATTGTGCCACAATTCTTTCTGATGATGTAATTCAATTTGGTTTTATTGCTTCTCTTCATCTCTAGATTGGTATTATTCCTTCACTTATAGTCTGAATGTAACTTTTGAATTTGAAATTGAATGATATTGGATTGTACATTGTTTAAACTTTTTGTCAATTTTTTTTCCTAGAAATGTCCTTTCGCATTTGTGAGGTGGCTATAATTTTCTGGAACATATGTCCTAGATGATGTAGATCAACAAAGTGGGAAGGGGAAGTGTTAAGAAGGAAACACGTATTCCAATGGCTATTATCTCGAAATTTCATGAATTTAATAGATATTTAAGGGGGTTCTAGTCTGTCTAATATAATATTACTCAAGTAGTGATGATGTGCCATACGCTGACACGGTTCTTCCCCAAAATTGAGCATTAAATTTATATGATCCTGTGGAGAAATTGTGAATATTACTGACATACATCCACTTTTTCTGGTAGGGAGAAGAAGAAATATAAGTGCCATAGAAATACCAGTAAGAATGTGACTATCCTATTGATCAACTGCAAAATTGCCTGCATAAATTTTAATTGGATTTATACGTGTGTAGAGTATGCATTGATCCAATATATTCAACTTTGCACATAGTAATCTAGAATGATCATGGGGATGAGAGAAATGGATAATTTTAGCCTATAAGGAGAGTAGTTCTATTGCATATATGACTTGCATGTCTTGTGTTTCTACTTGAATTTTTCCACGCTGGCTTCACATACTTCCTTAAGGTCAAATATGTGAGTACTTCCAATTCCAGGAATTGGAAGTAAGTTGTATCACTAACACCTAGCATCCAGCCATCCAGAAGATATACATAGCGCTCATATTAGAGGATAGTAGTTCTCATGTTTCACATCCATCGAGTTTCAAATTATAATTGTAATTCATTCACTTGTAGTATCCTCCTCCTCCTCCTCCTTCGTCTGTTTGTGCTTCTGTTCTAGTAGTCCACCTCAAAATTGTACTATTTTGAATGCATCTTTATCTCTCTCATGGCTAGCTGCTTGTGATGTGTGGATTGTTTATTGTTTGGTTAGCTAGTACCGGAAATAAAGAGGTTACGGAACTTGCTTTAGAATCTTGATACCAAATAATAGTTCTACTAGATGCTTTCATTTCCTTTTTATAATCTTTCTTCAAAAGTTCAAACTACGAAGGTAGGACGCCAGTTACTTGTACACTTGTGATGCTATTGGGCCTAAATGCTAATTGCTGATGCCTTTCTACGTTGGTTTTACGTGTTTCTAACTATAATTTTGAATGGCATTTCCTCATTAAGAGCTGTCCCTTTACAGTTAAGCCATGTCTGTTACTGGCATTTATCCTTGAATGAATGCTTTTGATGCTTCTTCTAGAAACTGTAATGATAGTGGCCTTTTGTGGGATTAAATTGTTTTGCAAGCTTTGAGATAATGTTTGGTTTGACTTTGGTCCAAGGCACATTTCTAGATAGAAATAACTTTGGATTTGGTTTATCATAAAAGGTGATAAGTCATTTCTATACAGGAAAAGAAAGGGAAAGAGGAAAAGAGAGTAAGCGAGTCATTTACCAGCAGCATTGACTTTGGATGTGGGTGGTTGAGAATAGAAAATATTATTAGTTGTACTGAAGGCTCGATTTGAATTTGTTGCTGTTCTTGATAAAGTAATTGTTTTTCTTGTTCCTGAATATGAATATTGAACTGTGAGATTAAGGGGAAAAAGAAAACTATGAAGTAAAATTTGCCGCTATAGATGTTGAGTAAGGTGCATATAAACCGTTCCGGAGTTGAATGGGATTTTATGATTTTATGGATACATAATAGTCGATGAACTGAAATGTAGTTGAGCATTGGCATTGATTTTATGGTTGAGCTGTCTAGTTCTTTTAAGACAAAGACTAAAGACCTGGAAAGATGTTGACTAATATAAGCAATAGATTTGAAGTAATTTTACGAGACCAAACATGTCAGAGATTGTCCACAAGACTAGCTTCTATTTATCAAGTGAAGACCAAGAAAGATGTTGACTCGTATATGCAAATGCAATGCATTGAAGTATTTTTTATGAGACGAAACATGTTACATTGTCCACATTCACTGCTTATCATGGATTCTCATGGTTGAGCTTAGGGGTGATCTGTTTTCCTTTCTTTATGTGGTGCTTTGGCTACGGACACAAAACTTGACAATCTCACTATCATTCCTCAATCTTTTTCCTTTATGTGACAACATATCAAATTCAAATCCAGAATATCCTTCCATTAGTGAGCTGTGTTATTTATTGGGGTCAAATCTTAATTTCTTTGAATTAGTGAAGGTTTTCACCGGTATATGGGTTTTGGAATCCAATTTTTATGTTCTTATGTGGACTGTTGGTCTTTTTAATATATACTAGTATTGGGCCCCGCGCGATGCGCGGCTGGACATTACAGCGGGAGGCGACACAAAATAAAAAATCATATTGGATTACCCGTTGGGGTTGCTTTAGTCCTTTTTCCAAGTGCCATAGGAAATCATATTTAATCACCCAATGTGATTAGTTTATTGGTTACCCAAATTATAATCCTATTAAAACTTTAACAAATTTGTACTTGTGGTCTAACTCTAATCTTTTTTCTAGTGTTATAGGTTATTTAATCTTTTTCCTCCAAAGATTATACCTAGACCTAGTTATAATTTTGATTTTTGTTCCCTTCTCTCTCTATCTCAATTATCATACTTGATCCCTACTCATTTCAACTCATTTATATTTAAATATGATTCTAATTACTATTGCTATTTTGTATAGATTTAAAGAAAAGTTATAATAGGGATATCCCTGTGTAAAATGGTACGACATTTATTTTTCATTCAAACATCACAAGAGTATATACCATTTTTTATTGATAAAGCATTGATCCGCTAATGGTTAGTAAAATAATTTAGTTCACGTTCTCATCGTATCCCAAAAATTAACTACGCAAAATTAAATTGCCCCTTGTATATATTTAAATGCAACATGTAATGATTTTTTTTATATTTATAATAAATGTCACATCCCAATATTTGATTACCATTGATAAATTTTAAAGTAATGAAAAAAT
This sequence comes from Cercis canadensis, assembly GCA_003255065.1. Lineage (NCBI taxonomy): Eukaryota > Viridiplantae > Streptophyta > Magnoliopsida > Fabales > Fabaceae > Cercis > Cercis canadensis. The sequence continues at coordinate 858,528 of QAOA01000580.1, read as the reverse complement.
AATTAGTGTCATTAGCACTTAAAAACGTAAACACATTTCCATATATATA
>QAOA01000580.1:817678-857777 GCA_003255065.1 Cercis canadensis | reverse complement strand
CATAGATTTATTGGGGTCTAATATTAATTTTTCCATTAACTTGAAATTTTCCTTATTCGGTTTTCTTATTGATCATTCAACAATATAAATTTATGATTTTTCATTTTTTATGAATAGAAATTTATTTTTCCAAATAAATAAAATTTAAAATCGGCAAACAAAATTAATAGTACCATATTTTAAAGCTAGGAGTTGGTAGCCTTGGGTTGTACTTTATTTATATGCAAAATGAGGCTCAACATAAGAAACCCAAGGTAATTGAAATTCCTAAAAATTAGTACTCTAATCAGCAATAATTTCTGAAATTATAATTTCAAATTACTAATTAAATGTGAGACTAAAATTAAAGAGGAAATTTTGAAATTCTTCCATCAAGAAATTAATTATGAATTTCAAATATCAAAGAAATATATTTATGGAAGCTAATAAAGAAAAACATTTTATTTTTTAATTATTCAATAAATAATAAATGTTGAAAGATCTAAAAATGGAAGTTATTTAGTGCCACAAATTTTAATTTTTTTTTCATGTTTTTTATTTATATATCAGACATACTTCATATTTTAGATTATTTTTAAATGCTGTAGAATAAAAGAAATTCACACAGCCTGCCACTTGTTGTCACCTTAATAGCGACACTTGTCAGCTCTATATTGTGTACTCTATTATTAATATTATATAGATATAGATAGATTGGAAGGTCAAATAAATATTAAAATATAAAAACATCTAACTTCTATGTAAGATAGTTATAAATTTCATAAAACAGCTTGAGTTTTATATTGGATGAATAACTATAAGTAGGCTAAAATGGGCTATATTTCACTGCAAAAAGTGACATTATTAAGAAAGTTTTGAGTTGAGTTGGTGATTGTTGATGGCAAAATATGTTTTTAATTTGTTTATGAAGGTACTAATTAAGACTAAGATGACAATTTATTAGACAGAATTTAATCTGGGGCTGGTTAATATAAAACTATTGTCGAGAATTTAATATTGCGTGATCCTTCAGCTACTGCTATCTGTAGGCGTTAGTTTCTTTTCCTCTATCTCTTGTCAGCCAAAAAAACAAAACATCACGCAATATTATTATCAGTCTTCCAATTTTAATTTAATGCATCAAAAGTAATTTTTCAATTGATTCCCAGAATTAAATGTAGGGATGAAAGATTTTTAGAAAATATTGTCTAACGTTTTTATGAATGTTTAAGGTTATTTTCAGAAAATATTGTCTAACATTTTTAAGAATCATCATTCTCAAGAAACATAATTTTTCAAAACGAAAAAAAAAATTCATCTACCAAACGTTTTCTTATTGTATGTTTGTTTGTTTTTTTTTTGTTTGGTTGAGTATTATGTAATATTTTAATTTATATGAATATAGAATAAGTCTTATCAAATTATGAAGTACCTATGTACAAATAACGTGATTAATCGATTAATTTGTAGTGATATGCATATTAAATTTTTTTTGGAAAAGGCGTTGATAATTTTGTGGCATGTTTTTAATCATTCGTGTCCTAAGTCTTCTTTGTTCGTTTCTTCTCCTATATATGAACAAAAGTAAAGTAAATTTTAGAGAAAAAAAATATTTGGTTCCAAAAGTTAGAAGAAAAATTATTTGGTTTTAAATATAAAAAATTTTCAATTTGGTTCATCTTGAAATGTCTAAAATGTTTTTTTGTGTTATGCAGTTATTTTGTCAATACATATAGTTATTTTGTTGACATATGTATTATTATATTTAAAAATAGATAGAATAATTACATAATATTAAATAATATTTTGGATGTCTTATGTTTGAAATCAAATAGTATTTTCTCTCAACTTTTACAATTAAACAATAATTTTCTTGGGATATCTTGAGAGGATCTCTTAATGTTATTGAGTTTTATATTATATTCACCTAATGGGCATATAATTGTCATCATTGCCCAGCATTGATTTTACGCTTCCATATTGTCTTGAATTATTATCGAAGCAAAAATTATTTGCCTTACTTTTTTTTTTTTTTGGTAACCTCGAAACCATGACCCAATTTTAACCTTTGGATAGAGCTAGACTTACTAAACCTGGGACGAGTCATCATTGCTTTAAGGGTCTCATTGTCAAAGCACATACAACTGTAATTTTGTGTGGTGGAGCGTTTTAAGACTTTTATTTTGTCAATGAAAAGTTTTGAACACAAAATCCTCTTATTACAAGAAGAGTCTTGTGACCAACTGATCTACATCCTTATTTGATAACTTGTGACAATGGATGTATCCAAAATTTTAAATTATCATCAGCTTACCATCATTTTTAGAATAATAAATTACACATTTAAAAAGTAAATGAATATTTGTTAGGGTGAGGATTTTAAAAGGAAAAATGACTCATTCAAATGGGCAAATTAACCTAAATAATACGGTTTTACAAACTAATTATGTAAAAGTAACACTTTCTAAATTATTTACGTAAAAATGATAGTTTTGATTATTTTAATATTTGTTAAATGAACAACAGTGAACACACTATCTCTCTTTTAGTGTGTCTTCTTTTTGAAAAAAAGTAAATTGCTTTGACACACTATTTGAGGATATGCAATATAGCGTTTCTTTCTCCTATACATTACATCACAAAATAACGTGATCAGTCTTTTGTTTATGAAATATTNATAACGTGATCGGTCTTTTGTTTATGAAATATTTAAATATTTAAAATTATCATTTTTAGGTAAATAATTTAAAAATTATCTCTTTAAAATTAATTTGCCCATTCAAATGATAACATTTATATTATTCACTGAATTTTTCTACTTTTTATATGCCATCAATATCAAATAAGATTGATTAGTATTAAAAACTCTAGCAATTCATTTGGACAAAGAAAATAAGAGAGAAGTTTGTACTATATTTCGCCGCAAGTCAAAATGGTAAGCGGCACTGGACCCATCAGAGATTGGTCTTTGTAAGATATTCGGATGAATCAGATTCAGGAAGAAAGTACACTGCACCACAGAAAAAAAAGAAAAAGAAAGGAAGGAGGGAATTTTATAAAATGAGAAGAAAATAATAGAAATAGAAAATAGCGCCAACGAAAATATAAAAAAAAAAGAAAAAAAATATTTCCAGTAGGGTTTATTCTGTGCGCAAAACCCTCAGTTGTCTTCTCGGCGACTGGTTTACAGGTCTCTACTGTACCCCAGGTATTCATTGTTCTTGATAGATTCTGGGTTATCAAAAGCTTTTGTGTGGTGTGTGATGTACTATATCACTCTGTGTAGAGTTCTTAAAGTTTTAATTTTTTTGTTTGTTTGTTTTCTATTGTAGAGTTTTCGGGACTCTCTGGTTTTTCCCCGGAAAATATCAATTGAAGAATACCTGTTAAGAAGGTCATGGCGGGAGTTAGGGAAATTGGGGTGGCCGAATTCCTGCAGGTTTGCTTTTACTCCCTCTGTTTAACAATTTCTACAAGCTCATAACATTATATAATGTTCTTGGATCTTTTTTCGGGTGGGGACCGTCCGAAACACCACTGAAGCTTGGGTCTGGGTTCATAAATTTTTGTTTTGTCAAGTTTGAGTTATGGTTCTCATGGACCAATAGGTCAGAATACTGCTGGGACTTACTTTTGTCAGCATCTTTAATTTGGAAAATTCATTGAAATTGTGTTTATATGTTTTGTATTTTGGCGATGTTGGTTTCAGGGTACCTGTAGGCAAAAGCTGTTTTTGGTGAAAAAATCTCAAAGGCGGAGAAGTCATTTGCTTTGGGGTGCACTTTGCAATAGAAGTCAAGTACTGGGTTCTACTAGAAAAGCGATTTCTTTGAGGTGTCGTGCTCAAGCAAATCCCAGAGCTCTGGTTTCTGGGGGTGTGACTAGTTCGGTTGAGGAGCAGTCCAGCTTGGTTGAGAAACCTGCCTTGGAAGTTATTCATTTTTACCGGGTCCCATTAATACAAGAAAGTGCATCTGCTGAGCTTCTCAGGGATGTTCAAATGAAAATCTCAAATCAGATTGTTGATCTACAAACAGAACAGTGCTTCAATATTGGGCTTGATTCACAACTTTCAAGTGAAAAGTTTTCAGTCCTGAAATGGCTTCTTCAAGAAACATATGAGCCTGAGAAATTGGGAACTGAGAGCTTTCTTGAGAAGAAAAGGAAGGAAGGTTTGAAGGCCGTTATAATAGAGGTGGGCCCTAGGTTGTCATTTACCACAGCTTGGTCTGCTAATGCTGTGGCGATTTGCCGAGCATGTGGACTGACAGAAGTGACCCGTCTGGAGCGATCTAGGAGGTACTTGCTGTTTACCAAGAGTGAATTACAGGATAGTCAAATTAATGAATTTGCAGCGTTGATACATGATAGGATGACAGAATGTGTTTATACTCAGAAGCTAACATCCTTTCAGACCAGTGTAGTTCCAGAGGAAGTCGGTTATATACCTGTCATGGAGAAGGGGCGAAAGGCATTAGAAGAAATTAATCAGGAAATGGGTTTAGCATTTGATGATCAGGATTTAGAATATTATACCAGGCTTTTCAGAGATGATATTAAGAGAAATCCTAGCAATGTTGAGCTTTTTGATATTGCACAATCCAACAGCGAGCATAGCAGGCACTGGTTTTTTACAGGAAGGATTTTCATTAATGGAGAGCTCATGAATAGGACTCTTATGCAGATTGTGAAAAGCACTTTACAGGCAAATCCAAATAATTCTGTGATTGGCTTCAAGGATAACTCAAGTGCAATCAGGGGTTTCCAAGTTAAGCAGTTACGTCCAGTTCAGCCTGGTTTAGCATGTCCATTAAACATGACAGCACACGAGCTAGATATCTTGTTTACAGCTGAAACCCATAATTTTCCATGCGCCGTGGCACCTTATCCTGGTGCAGAGACAGGTGCAGGAGGTCGCATTAGGGATACACATGCAACAGGAAGGGGGTCTTTTGTCCAGGCAGCTACAGCTGGTTATTGTGTTGGAAATCTCAATGCTCCAGGTTTTTATGCTCCATGGGAAGATCCATCCTTTACATATCCATCAAATTTGGCATCACCTTTGCAGATTCTCATAGATGCTAGCAATGGGGCATCTGACTATGGGAACAAATTTGGAGAGCCATTGATTCAGGGCTTCTGTAGAACTTTTGGAATGAGACTTCCTAGTGGGGATAGGCGGGAATGGTTGAAGCCAATCATGTTCAGTGGAGGCATTGGGCAGATTGACCACATCCATATATCAAAGGGAGAGCCTGAAATTGGAATGTTGGTTGTAAAGATTGGAGGCCCTGCTTATCGTATTGGGATGGGAGGTGGGGCAGCCTCAAGCATGGTCAGTGGTCAGAATGATGCAGACCTGGATTTCAATGCTGTACAGCGAGGAGATGCTGAGATGGCACAAAAATTGTATCGTCTTGTTCGTGCCTGTATTGAGATGGGCGAGAAAAATCCAATTATCAGTATTCATGATCAGGGAGCTGGTGGGAACTGCAATGTTGTAAAGGAAATTATATACCCCAAGGGTGCTGAAATAGATGTTCGAGCAATTGTTGTTGGTGATCACACAATGTCTGTTTTAGAGATTTGGGGTGCAGAGTATCAGGAGCAAGATGCGATCTTGGTAAAGCCTGAAAGTCATGACCTCTTACAATCAATCTGTGATAGGGAAAAGGTCTTGATGGCTGTGATTGGAACTATTAGCGGTGATGGACGTGTTGTGTTAGTTGATAGCTTAGCAACTCAGAAGTGTCTTTCAAATGGACTCCCTCCACCTCTCCCTGCTGTAGATCTTGAACTTGAGAAAGTACTGGGTGACATGCCTAAGAAATCTTTTGAATTTCATCGAGTTGTTTATGAACGTGAACCACTTGATATTGCCCCTGGGATCACAGTAATAGATTCTCTAAAGAGGGTATTGAGTTTACCCTCTGTGTGTTCGAAACGCTTCTTGACAACAAAAGTTGATAGGTGTGTTACTGGTCTTGTGGCACAGCAACAAACTGTTGGCCCTTTGCAGATACCCCTTGCTGATGTTGCAGTTACTGCTCAGACTTTTACTGATGTGACTGGAGGTGCTTGTGCCATTGGCGAGCAACCAATCAAAGGTCTCCTAGATCCCAAAGCAATGGCAAGACTGGCTGTTGGAGAAGCTCTCACAAATCTTGTATGGGCGAAGATCACTTCTCTTTCTGATGTTAAGGCAAGTGGTAATTGGATGTATGCTGCCAAGCTTGATGGTGAAGGAGCTGCCATGTATGATGCTGCTATATCTTTGTCAGAAGCAATGATTGAACTTGGTATTGCTATTGATGGAGGGAAGGACAGCCTTTCTATGGCAGCCCATGCTGGAGGTGAAGTTGTCAAGGCTCCTGGGAACCTTGTAATCAGTGTTTATGTCACTTGTCCTGATATAACAAAAACGGTGACACCAGATCTGAAACTTGAAGATGATGGTATTTTGCTTCATATTGATTTGGCAAAGGGAAAGCGGCGGTTAGGTGGATCTGCTCTTGCCCAGGCATTTGACCAAGTTGGGGATGAGTGTCCTGATCTTGATGATGTTCCTTACCTTAAAAAGGTTTTTGAAGGTGTTCAAGACCTTCTTACAGATGAACTGATATCTGCTGGTCATGACATCAGTGATGGTGGGTTGCTAGTTTGTGCCTTAGAGATGGCATTTGCTGGGAATCGTGGATTTGTCTTGGACTTGACTTCACATGGGAAGAGCCTTTTCCACACACTCTATGCAGAAGAGCTTGGGTTAGTTGCTGAGGTAAGCAAGAAAAATCTGGAACTTGTAATGGGTAAGTTGAACAGTGTGGGTATTACTGCTGAAATCATAGGACAAGTAACTGCCACTCCATTTATAGAAGTGAAGGTTGATGAGGTGACTCATTTAAAAGAGACAACTGCTGTCCTTAGGGATATGTGGGAAGAAACTAGTTTTCAGCTGGAAAAGTTCCAAAGATTGGCATCTTGTGTGGATTTGGAGAGAGAAGGATTAAGACATCGCTATGAGCCTTCATGGAACCTGTCTTTTACTCCTTCCTTCACTGATGATAAGTATATGTCTGTTGCATTAAAACCAAAAGTAGCTGTGATTAGAGAAGAAGGCAGCAATGGAGACAGGGAAATGGCTGGTGCATTTTATGCTGCTGGTTTTGAACCATGGGATGTTACAATGTCGGACCTTCTTAACGGATTGATCTCTCTGCAGGAGTTCCGTGGAATTGTATTTGTTGGTGGATTTAGCTACGCTGATGTGCTTGATTCTGCCAAAGGTTGGTCTGCTTGCATAAGATTCAATGCGCCCCTATTAAATCAATTTCAGGAATTTTACAAGCGGCCAGACACTTTCAGTCTTGGTGTTTGCAATGGATGTCAGTTAATGGCTTTGCTAGGATGGGTTCCAGGTCCGCAAGTTGGGGGTGTGCTTGGTGCTGGTGGGGACCTATCACAACCAAGGTTCATTCACAATGAGTCTGGCCGGTTTGAATGTCGTTTTACTAGTGTGACAATAAAGGACTCACCAGCAATAATGTTCGATGGTATGGAGGGTAGTACACTGGGGGTATGGGCTGCTCATGGGGAGGGAAGAGCATATTTCCCAGATGAAGGCGTGTTGGATCGAATAGTTCATTCAGACTTAGCTCCTGTAAGATATTGTGATGATGGTGGTGATCCAACAGAGACATATCCTTTCAATGTGAATGGCTCTCCTTTTGGGGTTGCAGCTATTTGTTCTCCAGATGGGAGGCATTTAGCCATGATGCCTCATCCAGAGCGTTGCTTCTTAATGTGGCAGTTCCCATGGTACCCAAAGCAATGGGATGTGGACAAAAAGGGGCCTAGTCCGTGGTTGCGCATGTTCCAAAATGCCAGAGAGTGGTGTTCTTGAGATTGTCAGTTCCTTTTTTTTTTTTTTCCTTTTGGAGATTTCTTTTCCTTGATTTAGTTGATGACTTACCCTCTGCCCTTTCTTTAATCATTAATGGACAGATTGCTCAACAAGGGAAATAAATAATGAGATTGCACAAGTTCTGATGTCTCCTGTAGTCTCTACTGGTTGAATTCTAACTTTTTCCGTGTATGGAACTCGTCTGTAAGATATTTTTAGTGTTTTTGGAGCGAGAAGTTAAAAGATTTTTCAATAACTTTTAATTTTGTCTCATTGAGTATATTCCATAATTTTGTAGATGAGATTTATGGTGTCATCTGTTACTAGGCTTTTATTTGAAAATGAATAAAACATTCTTCTGATATGTAATGGCTGAGATCATTGCGTATTGTCCATGGAAATTAAGGAGAAACTTTTTGGTATTGTTATAAATTGCCTTTTGTTGAACAAAGCGATTGATTATATAAATCATATTCTGAGTTTGATTGCACCTTTAATTTTTGTACGAAGTGCACCCTGTAAGAAAAGTTAATTTTCCCTTATGGCTTTCATTATTATTGGTAACCTTCTGTCTGACTTATGAGTGATGAGTATAAAGCTAACCAAAATTTATACCCAAACCTTTTGGATGTGCAGCGGAGAAGAACAGATAGACCAATTTTCTGGCTGTTTCGGGGCTTTACTATAATCACTTGGTTTAGTTAAAGTTGCTGGTTAACGAGTAAGGAAATGCATACTTTGTGCTAACAATCACTTACTCCATTTATTCACTCAGTTCTAAAAGTTTTTAAGTTACTGGTGCTAAGAAACTGCTTGTTTGAGTGGATGGAAGAAAACAAAATGAAAAATAACAAAGTTATTAAGGAACAGAATAATATGGAATAGAAAATGGTGATCATTCCTTCATTTGGGCAATGAATAATACTAGTGTGCTTATTTGGTGATAAAAAGTGGTTAGATTATTCTTAAAAAATGTAGTTATTCTGTTGTAAAATGTTTTCTTCCCCCTGGTGACCTTCGTGGTCTGAATATCTTAAAGGCGTCTTGGAGAGTCATTGCCCTTGTTTCTTTTCTGTTTTTGTTGATTTTTTTTTTGGCATTTGGTGGTCTGTTTGAATTGCAGCTTTTATTTGGTTTTCTGTTGATTTTTCTTTATACAAGTACAATGAGACTCGAGACTTGTCTAATAACCATCTCTGGTTTGAAATTATATAAAACTCCTGGTTTTCATGATACTTGCTATCATAATGATAGCCGAGCACACAACGAATACACAATGCACGTAAACTTTTACCCTGAGATTAGATGCTTCCGAAAAGGAAATGTTCCTTTAGAGGATCCAATTAGTATAAGCCAAAGATAAAACCAAGAGACTCCTGCATGTGGTAATCAACATATTAGTTCCAGTTTTGACATTCTAAGGGAGTGCTTGTTACAGCTGAAAGTAGGAAGGTGGACAATTTGGAATGCTAATTAATTTACATTTGGTTGCTCCAAAAAAACAAAAAAGGGATGATGGAAATTTAGATTCACCTTTTTATTTTTCACCCTCTACCAAGTGCCAAGGAGTGAAATTCATACCTTACCATTTTCACTCCCCTCTCTTCCGTCTTCCCATATTCCACATTCCATACCAAGCACAACTTTAGTTTATGATGTCAACATTATAGTTGAACCAAGGATGGTTCGCAAAAACCTCTTGGTCAATTCCAGATACGAGATTCTCTAATGGAATAGGGTTGGATTCGCCAAATAAATGGTCTTCTAATCCATGTGCTTTGGGAAACTCTATATCCCTCTGATTGTCCAAGCTTTGGTAGATTGTGGCGCTTCCTTCACTAGAAAGCAGATTAGCTAGTTGATTCTGATGATATTGTGTCCTTGTGATATCATGCTGCAAAGGAAATTCTATTCCGTTGTTAGGAAATCCTTGAGAACTGCCACAGCCAGCAACACCAACAGGAGAATTGGCCATTAGATTTCCAAGAATATCTATCTCCTCTTGCAAACTGGCAACCTGCACAAAAGAAGGTTAAAGTCCTGCATAATTTAATGCAGAGGAACTCATAAAAAATGTGGTGTGATGTAGCAGGTACTGGGGAGAAGAAGTCACAGCATGGAAACCTGTTGCTGCAGTGCATAGATATGAGCAACACAACCATACACGGGGTCCTGCATCCGAGCCAGCGCTTCGTAAGATATAGTGATGGCAGCTTCACTTCTATTCTGCACTGGTAGGTGTAACAATAGCCTGGAGACGTTACTAGCACCAAAAACCTTATGCACTGCTGCAAAATGGGTTGCAGCCTCGTCATAGCAGAAGAAAGGAGCAAATACACAGTCACTTGTACACTTTCTCCTCAGGAACTTGCATGCTCCACACGAAGAGCCAAACCCGGTCATTGTCCTAAGGTTTTTCAGTAGTATAAGACTTGCACTGATTTCTCTAAGAAGAACTCAAGATTCAAACGCTTTATAGCCGTCACTTGGGAGGGTCACTTCTCCTTCTTGTCTCCAAAGGACATTCTCTTTTAAAGTATGTTCTTTTGGGTCTCTTTTGTGGCCTACAATGTTATTGTCCGCAACCTTTCCTCTTTTATGCCTTGAAAGGGCCTTTATTCATAAAGTTTCTTCCCAATTAGGACTGTGATTGAACATCCAATCATCATCATTTATTGGGCTCAGAAAAATGAGAAATTATGGTTTTGGATGTGGCTTAGGTAGGTATCGTCTCTGTGTTGACAATTATGGTGGTGCGGTATGTTTCACCTTCTGTTTACTGTTTTGGATTAAAAGAAGTTTCACCCTGGCTTAGAAAATGACTGACAAGGAAAAGTTAAAGGCTTCATCTTTTTATTACTGAATGAGATTCACATGCTGACAATAACTCAAGCTGAAGAGAGTTATGTTTGATTTGTAGAAAATTACCCCTTAGCTCAGGAAAGGGTAATGCTTATTAGAATAAAATTTCGAAGTCCTTCCCTTTTAGCTCCTATTGTGATTGCTGCTGAGAGAATCTAATGCTAGTAACTGTTTAAGGGATAGTTGACAATTAGTTCTATACATTATATCATGCTTTAAACCTAAATAAAGCGCATGGTCGGTCCATGAGCTTGAGTTATAATGCATTCTTTACCTAATTTAGTTAATAGCTTAGGGACCTCATAGAGTGCATGACTCATTGCGGCTTTTTTGTCTGGATATTGTTAATGATCCATAATTAAGTCTAGTTTAATCTCTCATTTGTGTTGCTTATTCTGATTTTACATTTTTTAATCCCACCCTTATTCAAGTTTAGCTGTTTCCCACTTAATTGTGGTCAGTGGTGGTAAAATAACCTACTCTTGTGATTCCCAAAGTGTTTTATGTGACTCTTTCAGACCGACGAGACAAAGATAACTACAACTACAAGCTCATACATAGCCATCAGTAACAGTTGCAGGGCCTTCAACTTATTCTCTGCCCTCCAATGCTAAGGAAGAAAAGAAAGTTTTTAACCAGAAAGAAAGATGAAAGGAAGAGTTGGGAGACAATGCCTGTTTTACTTACATGAATTCTGGTTCCTGTCACTTTAAGACTGTCAACTTTTTTGTTTTTGACTGATCCACATGCATGAATTCGAGTTTAACGATGAAATTGTCTTTCTCAATCATTGAAGCACTGCTTGCTAGCTTCCCAGCTTCATCAATATCCATTCCCCTTAAAGCCATAATCTTAAGGCTATGATGGGGAATTTTGAAGGGAAAATAAAGGGGAAAAAGTGAAAAACCTCTTAACTTTATTTTTCTAGTTCTTTTAAGTTAGAGGGTTTTGGAAGAAATATTTTTCCTCTCTCTCCTTTTCTTTACTCATCCAAATAAGGAAGAAGAAATTTTTTTTAGTCCCTGCTTTCCATTCCCTCTCTTCTCTGTGTCCTCTTTTTTTTTTTTTTTTTTTTTTTTTTCTCCCTCTCAAACATAGTTTAATTATTTCATAGTTTTATTTTAGGAGAGACCATTCTATGATATATATATATATATATATATATATATATATATGGCATATAGGTTACGTTATATAGGTAATCTAAGAGTACGGAGGAATATTCATCCTTTTCTTCCTTCTTCAGAGAACTTTTAGGTTGTGTTTGGATTATGGATTTTAAATACAAGAAATAAAAATGCTGGAATTCAAATAACAGAATTTGTGAAATGTTTAGTTTGGATATGATCTATTAAAATTAAACGACCATAAAAGAATGCAGTACAAACCAGTGGAAAAAAAAAAAGCAGAGAAATGGCACTTCTTTATGGAACTCTTCTGCATGTGGATTGCTCCGTCAAAAGAAATTCCTCCAAAAATATTTAGCCAAATCCACTATTTTTCAATGAGTGATGCTAATTGCCTGACATATTTCAATGAATTTTGATATGCGAGGGATGTTGGTTGAAGAAGTAATTTTGGAGTCAAATTTACTAAAGCTTATATAAGGCGAAATAGCGGTAAAATAATTAAAATAATATAATTTTGTAAAATATTTATGTAAATGAGTTAGTTTAATTTTTTTTACTAATTTTAGGTAATTTTGATAAATTATTATTAAGTATGCAGAGAAAAAATGTTATGTTATTTTATAAGTAACGAGACTCTAAAAATTACGTTATTTTGTGCATTGTTTGTATAAAAAATTTGTATAATGTTGTATTTTAATAAATAGTTTTTAAATTATATTTTTTTAATTAATTAATCACAAAATAACATTATTCTTCTCTAATTTAGAATTTGAAACACCCTCTAAAACAGAATTAATTTAGAATTTGAAACACTCTCTAAAACATAATCACCCTTAGTTTTATTGTTATAGGCTTGCAGCTACTTTTATTGTGTTTTTGGGTCTAGTTTTAAATCCAAGAGCTGTTGCTTGTAAAGATGTGACAAAACTGTTTGCTTTTGAAAGAAACGTGTTTAAATTTTACATCTACTTTCTGATCATTTTTCAAATAGGATCATCTCATTCACACTTGCCTCTAAGGAGTTGATGTTAACTGGAAAATTTTTATATTATTTATGTACATCATTTTTCTTTCCGGTAACTCAAAACAAGGGTAGCTTTACAGCCATTAATGAAAAGAGTAAAGTACCATGTGGATTTTAGATAATTGACAGATACTAAGTCTAAAACTTAAGTTTTTGGAAACAATTTTGTCAGATTTTTATTTCTAAAAGGTTAAAATTTTTAAACGAAAATCTTCCATTTCTATTTCACTTTTAATCATGACAAAGATTTTTCTTTTCTATTTCATATTACTTGTTTTTTTTTTTTTTTTAAAAAAAGCTTAATATAACATAAATCTCCCTTAAAGTTATATTACAAGTAGAGTTGATAAAATAGGTCCGGCCCAATGGGTTAGTCTGTTTTAGCCCGCAAAGAAGAAGGTTTGGGTCATAGAATTGTTGACCCGAATAGAACCAAGCTAATTTGGCCTTTACCTAAATAGAATTAGCCTGAATTAACTTGTTGCCCATTCGGGTTCGAGTCGGGCTAGGCTAGCCTTTTTTTTTTTTTTTTTTTACACTACACCACAAAATCATGTTAATAAGTGTTATTGGGAAGTATATACTATTACAATTTATTTAATTACTTATGCTTTATTTTAAATTTACACTTAGATGTATTTTTTTTATATATATTTGATTCTTTATTTTAATTTTATTTATTCATTTATGTATTTTTTGTTCAATTAAATTTATTAACAAGTTAGCTTAAAATAGCTCAAATAACTAAATAAAAAAGTCAAAATCCTTGTTAATTTTTAATATTATTATAAATAAAAAATAATTAGAAAAATGAATTGGCTCGTAGCCCAAGGAAGGTTGGGCTAGGCAAGCACTATGTTGACCCGAATGAAAACAGGTCGAGCTGATTTGTTTTGTAGCTCTAATGACAAGAGAGTTCCCATGTAATTTTTAAAACAAAAGGAAAAATTTATGTAATTTTATTGAACCTACGGAAATGTATGTGTAATTTTCACACTTTTTTTTTTTTCAAAAAAAAGCTCTTTCTCAATTATGGTTTGCCCCCCTAAAGTCTAAATTTTGCATTAGTGCACGCTACGTCTGAATTCTCACCCAAAGTTGCTAAGGATAATAGCTTCTACTTGAGAGAATGCTTTCTTTTTCTCTACTTATAGATGCTTGCATTGGATTAAAAATATTTTGGGGTTTTAAATAGTGTCATTTATACCAAATAGATTTTGGTTGAGTAATATTTGAGGTCGTTTTTGAAACTTATAAATTTCATATTCAAATTTAAAGCTATAATAAAAAATATCAAAAATAAAAAAACAGTGTCACTAGGTAGTTAGGTCTAAATCCATTGGCATATAGCTAAAACTATATGATTGCACTTCTTTTTTAACCATTTGATTTGGATCCAGTAATCCAAAATTAGAGTAAAGTGGAGTTCCGTATTTAAATATGAAATCATAGCTAAAAGTTTTTTTTTTTTAAAAAAAAAACAGGTGAAGTGGTGTTGATTGATTTGGTAGACTGAAGGAAAAAGTGAAGAAAATCAGTTGCGTTAAGAATTCCAAGTTCTTGTTAACTTGCTTATAAAAATACCTTTGGGTGTTTGGTTTTTCTGTAAGAACTTGATGAACAGGTGTGAGAATTGTTGTCGCCATCCCCGTTTCATAGAGAAATAAATGACTCAAAGTGGGATACAGTACAAAACTGTTAAAAATCTTTTAACCATTAGATATAAAACGAGATAAGGAAAGGGGAGTGTGGTGGTTAGGTTACTGCTTTGTGTGAGGGACTGTTAGGAGGGTCCTAAAGCCACATGCGCGTGCCTCTATTAGAGAGAGATAGAGCAGTGGCACAGAGGCCTGTGTGCACTCAATGCACCTTTGGAGCCATGGGTCCCTGTCCTCTTATCCTCTCTATACTTTGATTGGTGGGGGTCAATGTCCCTTTGTGAGAGTGAGAGTGTGAGACTATCTCACAATCACACTCACCAAATTTCTAATTTATGTTCAATAATAATGCATATCCAAATTATCTCTAGCTGAGAATAACAAGTACCAATCATAATTTCATGAAAATTGACTGATTCCAAATCAAGGGCGTGTGTGGGTCATTAGTGACAATATGCTAGAGCTAAATTGCACCTCAAATATTTGTGTAATTGCCCATTAGAAATAACACTTTTTTTTCTTCTTATAAAACAAACCACAACTAGTGCATCAGTCTGAGTCCTTCTATCCTCGTGTGGTAATAAATCTACCTTAATACTGGTGGAGCAGGAAAAAGCTTGAATACCAACCTTAAGGAGTCTAAGGGTGACAAAATGTCCCTGCAGGCTCTAATTGCTTGCCAAGTGGCATCCAGGCAATCTTCATTGTGTGGACATTAAGGATTCTAAAGCTAATCCTCAGGATATGAATTTCTGAGCACACAACAAGGCTACTACTATAAGTTATCCTCTCTGGTCTTTTCTGCTTACCTCATAGACCAGCCCTGCGTTTGCTTTGAACTACTACTCCTCTCTGCAACTCAAACTAGAACAAAGGCATGGCTGCCTCCGTTTCCACTGTTGGAGTTGTCAACAGAACTCCAGTATGTTGTCTTCCTCCACTTTGTTACATTTATCTTCTCGTTAATTATGATCTTAGTTAGTTCTTATGCATGTTCGTATAGTCGTAGCTTGTATTGTATCAGTAATCAGATGCTCTAAAAACAAGTTTAAGTTATATGTCTACTGTAATTGAAGGCACTTTATTTCCCTTCAACTACAGTAGTTCAGGGTAAAATCAAGTGGGTTTGTTTTTATTTAAGTTATTATTGTATTGTTTACTAATCAAAATAAGGATAAAGATGGACAGATAGATAGATATATTTACATAGATATAGATATGGAGTTGAACTTGTATTTTACACATCATATGGGGAGGGGGAACATTTTTTTTCAATAAGGTGTTTGAATACCTGACCATCATGCCACAAGGAATGAAGTTAATATAGACTTCAATTCGAAAAACTGGTGTTTTTTCTTCTTGATGACTGATAAATCGTTTATAAAAGATGAACTTGACTTAGAAATGAAGTTAACTTTCTGATTTAGTGAGTTTGAACTTGACTTAGAAATGAAGTTAAGTTTGTAAATGGTGTGTAAGAGTAATTTACCGAGATATTGCAGCTGAGCTTAAATGGGTCAGGATCTGGAGCTTCAGTTCCCAGCTCTGCCTTCTTGGGTAGCAGCTTCAAGAAGGTTAACTCAAGATTCCCCAGCCCCAAAGTTTCCAATGGAAGCTTCAAGGTTGTTGCAGCAGAGATTGACGAGAGCAAGCAGACTGACAAAGACAGATGGAAGGGTTTGGCTTATGATGTTTCTGATGACCAGCAAGATATCACAAGGGGGAAGGGTATGGTTGACTCCCTTTTCCAAGCTCCAGTTGATGCTGGAACTCACTACGCAGTCATGAGCTCTTACGAGTACCTCAGTACTGGACTTCGCCAGTGAGTGAAGCAATTTTGGAATTCTCTACCAATTAGTGTCTGTTCCTTTTGATCTAAAGGTGGTGGTGATGGTGTTTTAGGTACATGGACAACAACATGGATGGCTTTTACATTGCACCTGCCTTCATGGACAAACTTGTTGTTCACATCACCAAGAACTTCATGACCCTCCCTAACATCAAGGCATGTGATTACAAATATAATTTCTTCATAGATTTCATTAAATTGGACAGCACAAATTCATTATTTTCATTATTTCTCACAGGTTCCTCTCATTCTTGGTATCTGGGGAGGCAAGGGTCAAGGAAAATCATTCCAATGTGAGCTTGTGTTTGCCAAGATGGGAATCAAGTGAGTTAATCCTGCTTCACTGGCCCCTCCTATAGTACTCATTTGTGATATATTGACAATTACTGCCGAATTGAAAATCCTTTTTGTCTATCAAATTTAGCATACACAGTGAGAGTAGTCTATTCCCTTCCATAAATCCTTCACCATCCGCTTACAATGATATCTAATTTTGAAATCTCCATGTTGGAGAACTCAATGCTTAGACAACACCCCAGTTTAAAGATAATATACTCTACTACTCTGCTGCTAACAATAGGTCCCCATGTGATATCTTAATTGCAGCCCCATCATGATGAGTGCTGGAGAGTTGGAAAGTGGAAATGCAGGAGAGCCCGCAAAATTGATCAGGCAAAGATACCGTGAAGCTTCTGACATTATCAAGAAGGGAAAGATGTGCGCTCTCTTCATCAATGATCTTGATGCAGGAGCTGGTAGACTTGGTGGAACCACCCAATACACTGTCAACAACCAGATGGTTAACGCCACCCTCATGAACATTGCTGATAACCCAACCAATGTCCAGCTCCCCGGTATGTACAACAAGGAAGAGAACCCCCGTGTCCCCATCATTGTCACTGGTAACGATTTCTCAACATTGTATGCTCCTCTCATCCGTGACGGGCGTATGGAGAAGTTCTACTGGGCACCAACAAGGGAAGACCGTATTGGTGTCTGCTCTGGAATCTTCCGCACTGACAATGTTCCTGGCGAAGACCTTGTCAAGCTTGTTGACACCTTCCCTGGCCAATCCATTGGCAAGTCCCTTGTTAGAAATTGAGAAACCCAGTTGGGATTTCAAACAAAGTTTAAAACTTTGCAAATATGAAGCATATGTTTTCAGACCCCAATTCAAAGAAACTTCTCTAACTCCATCTAATTTGCTTCTTTTTCAGATTTCTTTGGTGCTTTGAGGGCCAGAGTGTATGATGATGAAGTGAGGAAGTGGATTTCTGGTGTTGGTGTTGACACCATTGGGAAGAAGCTTGTGAACTCAAAGGAAGGACCTCCAACCTTTGAGCAGCCCAAGATGACATTGGAGAAGCTCTTGGAGTATGGTAACATGCTTGTCCAAGAGCAAGAGAATGTGAAGAGAGTCCAATTGGCTGATAAGTACTTGAACGAAGCTGCTCTTGGTGATGCTAACCAAGATTCAATTGATCGTGGAAATTTCTACGGTTAGATCCCTTTCCTAGAGGCCTTGATGGGAGGTTTGCAACTTAGCATCTAGCTTTTTTTTTTTTGGCGAAGTTAATAAAAGTGTATTAGGATCAAATATAGCTTGTCTAAAATGCTTACTTGTATTTTGCAGGTAAAGCAGCCCAGCAAGTAAATGTTCCTGTTCCTGGAGGCTGTACTGATCCAAATGCTTCAAACTTTGACCCAACTGCTAGGAGTGATGATGGAACCTGCTTATACACTTTCTAAGCATTCTCTACGTCTTAGGTGGAAGGAGAAGATGCTAAGATTTGAGCGAATCAAATAATTTTATTTCTTGTTTATATTGGATTGTTATCCTCTAATTTTGTGTTATATTGTGCACATTGTTCAATTAAAATGGTGTTTTCCTCTTGCTGCCAATACTCTTGTTGTTAATTTCCTCTAAATGCTTGCATACCGTTGAGCACCAATCTGGAAATTATTACAAAATTTACTCCATATCTCTGAACAAACCCATTGCTTTCAATCCAGTGTAATCACTTTATCCCAAATCCCATGATTAAATTCTATACCATGTAACACTTCAATTAGAAAACAAATAAAGGGGTTGGCATACACTCTAGACAAAAATTATATTTTGGTCTCTCACTAATGTGTTCACTATTAGTTTGGTTCCTCGCTTCATTTTACAAATTTTGTAGAATTCAAAGAGATTGAGAGAGACCAAATTATTAACGAACACATAAATAAGGAACTAAAATATATTTTTTGTCTACATTCTATTACATTGGCATCAATTAGTAAACCCATCAAAGCTCAAAGCAAATTCTCTTGAAGTTGTTTACAATGTAGTTCTCCACTTATTTTTGCAAAATGAGTCCAAGCTAATATTTGCATATCTTCAGTAAATGTGAATAGACACTTACATATATCCTTCCAAAACTAGGCTACTCCCACGTAAGAAGACCATCTCACCAGTCACCACTCACCCAGAGATAAGAATAATGAAATGTGCCTTGGGATTTTTCTTGGTCAAATTTTGAGAAATAATTGACTAAAAGGAGTAGAAAACGTTGAGCAAATCAAGAAAACAATCCATAAAGTAATATTGTACATATTGATTCCATAGCAACTTATAAAATCATGAATATTGAGAAAAAAAATAGTCTATGCTACCTCACCCATATTAATGTATTTTGCATCATTGGTTTAAATATTAATGTTGACTTTTCTTATCCCAACTTCACTTTATATCCCTTGAAGACTACTTTTCTTATTTGACAAGCCAATGAAAATACAATTTTATTCCAAAAGCCAAACTTGTTTACCATAATTTGTTATTTTACCTGCATATCCAAATGTTGATAGTCTCATCTCATCTCATTCATAGTCTCACTAGAACTTCCGACAAGGACTTAAACAATTATTTTCTTTGCTGAATTCTGACTCTCATTAATTTAATTATTACTTAAACAGCCAATTGAGACATATCACATATAGAATCCAGAATGAACTCATTCTTATCAAATGTAGTATTAAGTTAATCAAGGTTCCAATATAAGCCAGTCCACTGATCATAATAGACTCGTTTTTAGTCTTTCCAACAATTAATAAGAATGTCTTAAGCTACCAAAAATTCTTTAAGAAAGGGCCACTTGTTTCAGATGCTATACACAATTCACCATGTAAATGAACATAAACCAATTCAATATACCTATGCAACAAAGCAATCAAAGAAATCAGTGGAGTAGTCATGTAAATAAAATAGTGGGATTCAACGTTGTCCACCTGTTAGCCATCTCTTGGTATCAAACTTTGGTGGTTGAGATCCAAAATGAGTGTAGTGGTAGAGTTGTCTTCAGTCACCATCTTTAGGATGCATCTATTTTTCACGGTGTAAATGCTCAAGATTTGATTAAAAAAAATACTTTAAGTAAACAAGTTTATCTTTATTAAATTATTTTTTATTGGATTGATAAACTAAAATTTTTAGTTAAAAATATGAAAATACAAATTTAAATTTAAAACTTTAATCTTTTAAAAAAAATCTCAAAACCAATTGTTTTATGTGATAAAGATAATATAAATAATGCAAATAATTTTATTTTATATATTATAAAAAAAAAAAATTGTAATGCCCATATGGCCAACAGGGAAAATACAATGCTCTTGTAGTCATGTGTGAATTTAAAGAACCACGTTTCAATTAATGACCCCGTTTCTTGGAAAGTACTGCTCCATTTGCCATTTCTCTTCATCCAAACAGAAGATGTAGTATGAAAGTTCTTCAAACACTTTCCCACCAAGTTCGTCACTTCATATTTACTTGCACTTGGCACATCCTCTGCCTCAATTCATTTGTCAACTCTGTTATGGCAAAGACACTCATACTTGTCTGGGTTTTCCTTTTGGCTTCAAACCCAGTAAAATCTCAGCAAGACGAGCTGTTCTTCAATGGGTTTGATGGCGTTGGCACCAACATAAGCTTAAATGGAGGTGCAGAGATAGAGAACAATGGCATACTTCGCCTCACAAATGACACACTTAGAGTAATTGGGCATGCGTTTTATTCATCTCCAATCCAATTCAAGAACTCCACTGATGGCAAAGTTTCCTCCTTTTCAACCGCTTTCGCTTTTGCTATAGTCCCCGAATACCCAAAACTAGGTGGCCATGGCTTCGCTTTTACCATTTCTCGTTCCAAAGAGCTTCCTGGTGCCCTTCCTAGTCAGTACCTTGGCCTTCTCAATTCAAGCGATGCTGGGAATTTCTCGAACCATCTATTTGCTGTCGAGTTCGACACTGTCCAGGACTTCGAATTCGGTGACATCAATGATAACCATGTGGGTGTCAACCTTAATAGCTTAACATCAAACAAATCTGTCCCTGCTGCGTATTTTACAGATGGGTCAACAAAGCAAGACCTTAATTTGAAGAGTGGTAAGGTGATTCAGGCATGGGTTGACTACGATTCCAGCAAGAATCAATTGGATATTAGGTTTTCTCCAAATTCTGCAAAACCCAGTTCTCCAATTTTGTCCTATCAAGTGGATCTCTCACCAATTCTTAAAGAGTCTATGTATGTTGGGTTTTCTTCTTCAACTGGGTTGCTTGCAAGCTGGCACTATATTCTGGGTTGGAGCTTCAAAATAAATGGAGAGGCAAAATCTCTGTATTTGGAAACGCTTCCTTCTCTGCCTGGGCCTAAGAAGAGTAAGACTCCCTTAATAGTGGGAGTCTCTGTTAGTGCTGTTTTTCTAATGATTCTGGCAATTGGGTTAGCATTTTATCTCATCAGAAAGATACAGAATGGTGATTTTATTGAAGCTTGGGAGCTAGAAGTTGGTCCCCACAGATTTGCATATCATGAGCTGAAGCAAGCGACGAGGGGCTTCAAAGACAAACAGCTTATTGGGTTTGGTGGGTTTGGTCGAGTTTACAAAGGGGTGCTGCCAAATTCCAACACCCACGTCGCTGTCAAGCGAATTTCCCATGAATCAAAACAAGGACTACGAGAATTCGTGTCAGAAATTGCAACCATTGGTCGGCTTCGTCATAGAAACCTGGTACAGTTACTAGGTTGGTGTCGTAGACGGGGTGATCTACTACTTGTGTATGATTTCATGCCCAATGGGAGCTTGGACAAGTACCTATTCGATGAACCGAAAGCAATTTTGAGCTGGGAACAGAGGTTCAAGATCATAAAGGGGGTAGCTTCAGGTCTTGTCTATCTGCACGAAGAATGGGAACAAACTGTGATTCACAGAGACATAAAAGCAGGGAATGTTCTGTTAGATTCAGAAATGAATGGTAGGCTTGGTGATTTTGGTTTAGCTAAGCTTTATGAGCACGGGTCAAATCCAAGCACGACCCGGGTAGTGGGCACGCTGGGTTACTTGGCGCCAGAGCTGACACGCACAGGGAAACCCACCACTAGCTCTGACGTTTTTGCATTTGGTGCTCTCTTGTTAGAAGTGGTGTGTGGGAGAAGACCCATTGAGCCTAAGGCATTGCCGGAGGAGCTCATATTGGTCGACTGGGTTTGGGATCGCTGGCGGGTCGGGGCAATATTGGACGTGGTGGACCCGAAATTGGGTCACCAATTTGATGAGCTACAAGCAGTGGTGGTGCTCAAATTGGGTTTGATGTGTTCAAATAATGCGCCTGAAGCACGGCCCAATATGAGGCAGGTGGTGAGTTACTTGAAGGGGGAGCTGCCGCTGCCGGAGGTAGTGCCGGCGCCCGATGAATTTGATATGAAAAAGGGTGGTGGAGCTGGAGGCGGTGGCGGTGAATTTGAGGATTTTGTGCATTCATATCCGACGTCGTCATATTTTGACAGGGCGAGTACGTGGTCGTCGGCCGGCGATGAGAGGGAGGTTGATGTGGAGGCTGGCTCTGCTTCGCTTCTTTCCCTTTCGAGTATACGTGAAGAAGATAGGTAGTTTTCCTTTTCCATAACCCTTCCTAGCTCTTTTCCCACCTGATTTTCCCCCCTTATTCTCTTTTATTTTGCCCCTTTTTTAATTGTAAGCTTTCATGTTGATAATGTACATAAATCAGTGAGTGATGTTGTATTAAAAAATAGAAATTAAATAGAACCATTAAACTCAAAATTTGCCTGGAGTTTGTGTATAGCGTTATTTTAAATTAATTTTGATGATATGAACCTTTTCTTCGGTTTCTTGGGGGAAATAAGTAGTTTTGTTGTTTCGGAAGTGCTTTGTTCCTTATTGTCGTTATATGGAGAATGTATAGAGAGAGCAGTCATCATCAGTGTTAATGACATAATGTATTTCATCAGCAAATCTTGCTGTTTTGCCAAATTTGAAAACGGCATCCACAAAAGCCTACGTATAATGTAATGTCTTCATTGTCCTTTACGTTTTCCGTGACCGTAAGGGCAGCCGACCACGCATGACATAGTTGATCAAGTTTTCAAATGAGAAATTTGGTTGCAATAATAAGAAAAGAAAAGAACCTAAAAACAATGCCCATTGTTATGATCATTCATGAATTAAGGACGCATTTTGATTAAAAAAAAGGCTCTAATTGCTTATAGCACAACTCAGAGAAATGGGTTTAATCCCAGCATAACAATATCTAATTACATAATTTAATTATTTTCCATCTAATCAAACTAGATTTTTCACTATCTCTTGTTTTCCAACATTCAACCAAATCTTTTTCCATCCCATAGATTTCATCAGAAGCAAAAACCAAAATTGGACCATGCATAGTTATAGCATCTGAAGATTGATTCTAAAATCAATCCCTAGAGTTTTGGCAACCAAGTAATTGAGAATTCTTTCAGAACCTGTAACAAATCATTTTGGATTAGAGGTTTGAAACAGCCCCAAGTGGAAGAATATATCTATCACTATTTCCAACTCCGTAATGAATGGCAAGCAAAGACAAGTACAAGATACAAATTCCAAAAGATTGAGAAAGGAAAGGAAAATTCCAATTGCTCCACTTATAATTCTTTATTTTCATTTTGTAAAACCTGTACACACCATTGATGCTAGAAATGCTTAAAAGCTACTAAACACGAAAGATATGATGATGTTGTAACAATAACTAGGATGTCCTCTATCAGACATACCTGCCCAACAAGCCCCTCTCCACCGACTACATTTTTCAAGACTTATGTGCACCTACCAGTATCTTGAGGCTTTTGAAACACGTGGATATTACACTTCTGCATTAGACAATAATGTAAAAGCCATCATGTGGACTCTCCAGAAAAAAAAAAAAAGAAAAAAAAAAGGTACTTTTGATCCTTCTCTAATGGTTTAGCAACTTGTCTCCAGTGTTTTCATCCTCGCCATCTTTTGCACAATTGAAAATCTCATAATCATCAAATCCTACATATGCCAATGGAAACATGTTAATTAAGAAGACACTTCCTTTCAACGCTGTTTTATTATCCAATACAATATAATTACCTTCACCCAGTTCTTCAATTTCATCATTCAAAGGTCTTAAAAGCATTGTGTTAACAGAAGACGGATCAAGGGCCACCCAATCTGTGCTCTCATAATCCTCTATGTACATGTCCTTTACTCTAATCCAGTCTTCAACATTACTAGCGCAGTCAAATGATATGGGGTCACTAAAATCTTGCTCTTTAGTGATACACCTGCAACAAAATCAGACAACACGATATGAAATTTGTTCCCCTTCAAATGCTAACCACAATTAATAACGCTCAAGGGTTAATAATGCTCACTTTTGTTTTAATCGTAAGTTGCAATGAACAAAGACAAGATCAGTTAGACGTTGGCGCTCGATATAATTCTTTGTATTAAGTATTTGTTCAAAGGGAATCTGATTTCTGTTGAAGCCCATCACACTGCATGTTTGACCGAGAATACGAACAGCTAGACGTGCCAAGTTCGGGCAACCTCCTCCGTATGTTGACCACCATTCGGCTAGAAATAGCATAAAAAAGTGAAAAATCAGGTGAACATGTGCTCGTGAGAGATGGAGAAACACCAATAAAATGGCAAAAGTAATGCGAATCTAAAAGGTCATGTAAAGAAGCTGCATCAAAAGAACCTAATGGTGGTTTGTCTTAACTCTAGAGGGGTCATATTGCAGATTATGTCCACCTTTGCTGGATTAAAAAGAGTTAAGCTTACAGTGATTTTACAAACTAAACAACTTTTCAATAACAACGTCATAGTGGAGTCACTGATGCAATACATTTAAACAAAAGAAAAGTTCAATTTCAACTCTTAAGGCACAGGTCATCAATCATCATGTGAAAGCATAAACCTTCGCACAAGGCAATTGCTGATTTGCTGTCCTCTTCAAGTAATCAATTTTTTTTTTTTTTTTTTTTTAATTTTTTGCCTGGATTAGTTGGCCAAATGGCCAAAGCAGCTGGGGAGGTTCAAACCTGGGGTAGGGGGTGAGGTGAGGTGGCTCCACTGAGCCAAGGCCTCTCCTCTCTCCTGTTAATCAATTTTAACACTTGATTCACTACTATTTTAAATAAATACCATACATACATGTATTTTCCAATTTCTGAGAAGTTACTAAAAAGTAAGGAAAGAAGCTAAATCATGACATAGCAATTGAAGATACCATCAATGGCCCTTACCAGGAAGCAGATTGTCTCTAGCTCTGACTGCCATTTTTCTCCCAAAATCTCCCACAGCAGTCTTGTATGAGTTTATCTCTTTGATAATTCTATCCTGAACTCTTGTATCTGGAACCAACCTCTCTATGCAATCAAACATCCCAGAGAGAATCTTGCTGTGCATATCCCCTTGAATACTATAGAAGAATTTTGGATTAAGGTAGAAGCCTGCAGCATGAAGAGGATGACGCCACAGCCGTTCCCACCTGTGATCTATAATGTTCCAGTAGACCATATAATCCTGTTTCTTAACAAGGTGTTTCTTAATTGCTTCTTTTGCTCGATACATTCCGGCATGAACAAACCCCATTGCAGGTTTCTTCTCACTAGCAGCTATTCTCAAAACACGCAAGAGAGGAGCTGTTAGTCGAACAATCAGATCACATGAGGACCAAAATGTTTGATTACTTATGCAATCTAACATTTCCAGACCTGCTGTTTTCTTTGCATATGGACAATCCATCCACTCCTGAGAAGTAACCATGGCCTGTAGATTGTGTTTAAGATCAACCATTCGTTTTAACGTTGTAAAGTTTGTTCCAAAGCGTGAGAAAGAGGGATCCACGATATCATTCCCTAAAGCATATCTCCTAACCATATTCAAGACTACACTGTGATTGTAGACAAATCTTGTTATAGATCTAGCTTTCTCAATCACTGCACTAATCCACTCAAGATTTCCGAAATCTTCAAGTACCAAGTCAATGCAGTGAGCTGCACAAGGACTCCAATAAAGAGTGGGATAAGTTTCAGCCAACCGTCTCCCTGCAGCAGCATATTGTTCTTCACCAGGTGTAATAACTTGCAGTACGTGTCCCACTCCAACTTCTTCTACTGCTTGACTAATCAGCTCATATAAAAACTCGGAGGTATTTATGATGTCGGATGCATCCACGGATTTCAAAAAGACTGTTCCTTCAGGACAATATGCCAAAAAACTGATCAACATTCTACCAGTTTCTGTGCTCCATTGATCAACCAAAATAGAACAACCAGTCCTACCCCATGTCATCTTGCATCTATCTACATCATTCTTCACTTCTTCAACAGAATTTTTTAGAATCCAACCCCGAAGATCATGATGCGAGGGCCGTTCAACTGCTGAACCTCCTGAAGCAATTGCTTCAATCATTTGTTGAAAATAGACCGAGTTCACAGCATCTAGAGGTGCACCAATGTCATACAAAAACCTCCCTATTGCCATATGAATTTGATTGTCCACCTTTTTAGGAATGAATGCAGTTTTATTAACAGCAAGAACCTCAGAGTTTGTATCAACTGATGTAGTATTCTTGCCTCTTCCCCTCTTCCTTCTTTCTGTACTTTTGCCTATTCCTTGATTTCCTTCATCTGGATTCACTATCATACTTGGATTGCGCTCAAACGAATTTTGAACCCCAATGGATTGGAGTCCAGTATTTAAATCACCCTGATTGGTAATTGTGCTCATATCAGTAGCAATTGGGTTAATATTTAAAATCTCTTCCTCAATTTTTTGCTTCTTCTTCTTTTTCACCACAACCCCATCTAAGCTCTTCTGCATTTCCATCCGAACATCTTGTGGAACATGATGGCAAGTAGATGCATTGCCTTTTTGGCAAGCAAGATGTTCCTTAATCCTATGAATCCCACCACCCTTGAACATTTTCAGACAATATATACATTTCAGCTGTACCTTGTCCCCAGTCTTAAACATTTGAACATGCTTCCACGCTGGGTCGTGTTTTTGGGGTGTAATTGGAATGGGTTGCAAATTTGAAGCCATTTGAACAACCTTTAACAATTACATTAACAAGTTTGCATTAACAACCCAATTAAAAAAAGAAGCAAACTTAATCTTATAACTGAAAAACTAAACCAAATAATGATTCTATGCAGGCATTTCAGTACCAAAAATGTGTCCTTTATCATCAACAATCAACTGAAAAACAGAGAGAAACAAAAATCAGAAAGAGGGTAGTGAGCAGCTTACTAGTTTTTGGGTCTGACGATTATATTTTGCGGGTGAGAGAAAGCCGAGTTGGAATCTTTGGGGCTTATAGAACCGTGACAATGTAACCGAACGGTCCGGTTAGGGCGGAGATCACCCCGGTTGAGTTTGCTTTGATAAATTAGGGTTCAGCTGGATAGATCCGGTTTCAGCGGTCAAAGTTTGCGCCGGGCCGGTTTCCAGAGAATGGAAAACCGAGATTTCTGGTGATTCTGCTGGAGAGCCGGATTCTGCTGTAGCTCGTAGCCAAAACTTTATTATTGAACCGGTGGTCTGTTCCAGATAAAAAGCTTTCCTTGTTTCCCACTCTAAAACCTTTTTCCTTCTATTTCACTCAGCTTATTCGAGGTTGAACATCTGAAAATGAAGACACAAATTTGTAGAATCTGTTTCTGTTTTTGTTCTCAATAAAGGGAAAAATATTTTCCTGGGAAACAAACAAGAGAAAATTTGGAACAAAGTGCAACCTATGCTTGTTAGAAGCGGTTACTAGAATTGGTCAGGTTTATGTCAACAAAAAAAATAATGTGCATCACATCAAAATAAAAAAAAATACAAAAATATGTGTAGCAAAAGTCACTAAATCGCGTGTTAGTGTAAACGGATTAAGGTTGCAGTGGGACAGGATATACAAGGAGGAATGGTAGACTCACTAAAACATATCTCAACAAACCTTAAACTTATGAGTTTAGTTGAATTTGGGCTGTCGAAAAAAAAAAAAGTTAAGTGGGAGATAAAATAGTAAGATATAGATTAAATTAAAAACTATAATGATAGGAAAAACAAAAATGAGTTTAACAATATCGAAAAACTTTTCATTTAAATGGTAAGAGAAATAGTAAATACACTATAATGTATCTCACAAAATCTCATAATCATGGAGTTCAATTAATATGAGCTGTTTCGAAAAAAAAAAAAAAAGTTTCGAGTGGGGAATTTATAAGAGAAATTAAATTTTTGACTCAAATGGTAAGAGAAATTTATAAGAAAAAATAAAGGAAAGAAACATAAATTTGGCATTTCTTATTTTGATATTATAGATTTTATTATGCCCTGTGCATGCAAAATGGATTTCATTTGCTCAAGTGTCTTCATTATTTTCCAGCTGCTTACTTTGTCTTCACTCTTTACACCATAACTAAGAAAAAGAGCCTATGGATGGAACAAAAGGTGTGAAGTAGTTCTAAGTGTTTGCATTGAATTTAAAAACTTGAAGGTATGTGGATATTTAGGATCTATATAAGAGATTTTGGACATTTTAAATACTAGCTTGTTTAAAATATATGATTTAAAAAGTAATTTTAATGTACTCATGTTTATATAGCTGCACTCTCTGGTTGTTACAACAACAACTCTAAGTTTGAACAATTAAACTATACTAGAAGTGAAACTAAAAGTAGTGAAGAAATATTAAGTAAAACTAGGCAATGTATAAAAGTGATGCGTGCTAATGCTATATGGTACATTGTTAGTTTTTTCTCATCAACACTACTAATATATCTAAAAGCATGTTATCTACACAAAAGAACTTGCCTAAAAAGGAGGGGTGGGGGATGTCAACAAACGTGGTTATTTCAATGAAGCCACGAATATGCTTTGAGAAAATTGAGGCCTTCTTCTTAATCGCAGTTACACCTTGCATGATTGACAATTATGGATTTGTTTGGGAAACATGATAGACTTTCTGATTTCTTTTCTTAATTTTTCAATATTTTTTTTCTTCCAAACAAGGTTTATGAAACAGATGAATCCTTGGCCACAATGGAGAGAATCTCTGTAATACTAAACAACATGAAGTGGGAGCCAGGTGCAATGATTCTTTTTCTTTGGATTACTTTTCCTTTTCTGTTTTTTTTTTTTTAATAATAAAGACAGTAATGAGAAAAAAGTGTTCCTCCTTCTTGTCCCTGCTTTCTGCCAATGACTAAAATTAACAAACATAATCTCAAATAAACGATGTTTCTTCCTTTATGTAATCCATTCAAACGCTAATGAAGAAAATGGTAGTTTCTTTATTGATTGTGTTCATTCTCTTACTTCATATCTAAACCCTTTTCTGAATTGCAACGGTATAGTCTATTTCTTCTATTCTCCATTGACTAGGAACAATGGTATAGGATGAAGCATAAAAGGCAAAGATAGGAAGTAACCGTTCAAAGTGGTCTAGTCTCCTCTTTAGCAAACCGTTTTTAGAGATTCGGTTTTTGCAAAGTTGAAATGGCGAAAAAGAAGGAAACCACTCAGAACCCCACTCTTCCTTCGCTCTTTACCTGCAGATTGAGGCACTCGCATAAACCAGGAAGAGCACAAAGAGTTGGTTCCACATTCAAACTAAAAATGCCTACTTCCTCACATCTCTTCATCTTCTTGTGCATTCTCATCTCCATCTCCTTAATAGGTACTTACTCACTCTACTTCTTCTACTTGCTCTACTTGTTGTCTTTTATAACGGGGAACTCATGTTATTGCCTTTTGATGTTGTTTCACAGATGGGACTCAACTCATAATGGTAAACAACTGCCAAGAGAGCATTTGGCCAGGGATTCTGGGCAGTGCAGGCCACCCAAGTCCTAAAGATGGAGGCTTTCTTCTTTCGAGTGGCGAAGAGGTGGTTCTTGAAGTCCCAGAGGGATGGTCAGGGAGAATGTGGGGTAGACAAGGTTGCTGCTTTGATGAACAAACTGGTAAAGGGTCATGCCAAACAGGTGACTGTGCAGGGCTTTTGCAGTGCAGAGGAACTGGGGGAGTTCCTCCAGCTACACTGATAGAAATGACCCTTGGAACCTCTCAATCAGAATTGCATTTCTATGATGTTAGTTTGGTTGATGGGTTTAACCTGCCAGTGTCAATGAAGCCTGTGGAAGGTGGTGTTGGTTGTGGGGTTGCAGCTTGTGAGGCTGACTTGAATGTTTGTTGCCCTTCTGCATTGGTTGTACAGAGACAAGGGAAGGTGGTGGGTTGCAAGAGTGCTTGTTTGGCTGCCAAAACAGATAGGTATTGCTGCACTGGGGAATTTGCAAATCCCAAAAGCTGCAAGCCTACCGTGTTTGCTCATCTTTTTAAGGCCATTTGCCCTCAGGCTTATAGCTTTGCTTATGATGATACAACAGCGCTCAAGACTTGCAAAGCTGCCCGGTATGTGATAACATTTTGTCCTCCAAATTGATGGATATAGTATTGGCAGATAAAAAAGGGCACTAGTTAGTAAATGAAGGGATGTATGCTAAATGTGTCCTTCATTCTTTCTGTTTGCTGTTTTCTTTTGCTTTAATTTTCGCTATTTGTAGAATGGGTTATTGCCAAAATGGAATTTAAGTGGTTTTGTATTCTGCTTATCTACTAACTATTTAGTAGCCCTCTTTGCTACAATGACCATGAAGCTTGTTGGTCCACTAATTAAGCTTCACTATATTTGTTGTCTTCCACATAACAAAAACTTGGATTGAAATTGCAAGACAGAAACCCCTCTGCTTGATTTCTATGATCATTTAAAGGCTCAGGCCTTGAAGAGTGGGATAAGAGGCTGCCGAGCCTGATTGTATCAAATCAGTATCAGCCCCTTTCAGCAGAGCCATACTCTTGCCTGGTGAGTCCACTAGATAAAACAAAAGCAGGCCATATGCTGATATTTATACAAGATGAGAATACAATCACAAATTCAAAGAATAAAATCGATATGCAGGCTGTGAATTAGCATAAGTAAATTTTGAACCTTGTAATCTTTTTTCTCTGTAGAATATCAATATGCATCTGCAAAAGAAAAGTAAATAAAAGGATAACTACTCTCCATAATTAATCTGCTTTGAATTCAGCACCCAAACCCACTGGTCAGCACCATGTTAATACTGGGATAGCATCACTTCCTTTGAATAATTAAATAATGGTGAATTTAATTAGATGATGGTACCTCATGTCAATATACCAGATTAGCCTTCTGTACGACATGGTTTTCTGCTCTCTACACCATAAGCAAGTCCCATTAATTTACTTGGTGACTCCTGCTTTTGTTGTTCTATGTGAGACCCTTCTGAAGGTTGGTTATGTACACTCATTTTGTTGGACTTGCATACAACAGAAGGGTTTTCTGCTCTCTACACCACAAGCAAGTCCCATTAATTTACTTGGTGACTCCTGCTTTTGTTGTTCTATGTGAGACCCTTCTGAAGGTTGGTTATGTACACTCATTTCGTTGGACTTGCATACAACAGAAGGGTATTGAAGAAAGACTTAGTGAGCCAACATCAAGTGTTATGTCTGATAAATTAGTCAGATAAAAGGTAGTTTTAATTTTTTAACCAGGCATTCTAGGGAAAAAGGGTAGTTGTAATTTCATTTCATAAGGTTCTAGGAGAAATGAACTATCAAGAAAACAGTTCCCTGAAGAGTTGTAGTATCAGTGACCAAAGATCAAAGCATTAGTTCCTTGCAATCATCTGAATGGTTACCAAAGTGCCTATATCTGATTAATCAAAGTGCCATAATAGAATTATCATATCTAAAATCCATCTCATTCATTTCCAAAAATAAAAAAATTCAAAAATTGTCAGTTCTAACACAATTCTTAGTGCTTTTTCTCTGCTTATATATGACCTCTCTTACACACTCCCTTAAAATATCAAACATTCATGTCCAACTTGCATATGGACATATGATAGACATGAAAAAAGGGCTGGTATGATTTTCGTTGTTTGGTACTTAGGGCTTTTCCTTTTTCTGCTTATCCACAAACTCATAGTGGTCAAAAGGGTACTTTGTTCCCACTTTGAAACCATTCTCACTTACACAACAGATGTGAATGAAGTCTTAACATTGAAGCTTTTCCAAAAGATTGAAGGGTTAGGGACCAGTTTACATGTGTGGTCTACTTCTTGGGCTCTTGAAAATGAAGAAGCAGGAAGGATCTGGGACCTGAGTCCTGGAAAAGTGAGAGTTATCCAAACTCTTTAAGATAACCTTCCCACATAATAGGAAGGACCACTGGCCAAAGTAGAAATGCTCTCTGAAAGAAAATAAATGACAAGTCCTTGTATAGAACTTTTCCAAAGGGCTATCATATTTGCATTACAACTAACTTCCTTTTCTAATAATTAAGAATATTGGTATGGAAAATTACCCATCTAGATAACCTGTTAGTGGGGACAATGTTTCTTCACACTTTCTGAACTTCTGGAATTCTGGTTGGTGTTAAGCTACGAAATATAGTTGCTCATGAAACTTGTAAAAGTACTGGGAAATGTAGCATTAAATTTTAACCTTTTGGCTATTTAAAGTTAAAAATTGAAACTTTTCTAGTTCTCATGTGAGTTTTATATTAACTTTTTCGTTGAATAATTTTATTAACCACTTGGTTAGTTTTGAAACTTTCTGAGAGTAATTGATCTTATAGCCTATTCTGAGAATTATAGTTCCATCAATTTGAGTTTGAAGTAAGGCAAGAAATTCATTAAACTTGAAAGAACAAGTCTCCAGGTAGTCAGGTACAGAAGATGAGAATTTGGATATGTTGCTGCATTTTGCACGAGTCCTTTTAGAAGTCTTGTTCATATCACATAAAGAGGCACTGGACCACTGCATCCAACAAAGTTATCACTGCCTTTACTTCTACGGCATCTGCATCAAACACAGAAACCATGACAAAGATTTTTGAACAGTAAGCAGACAATGCAGAAACCATATCATTAATTTTATATGAAAATTTTTACTACACCAAACAATTAAAAATGGGTATGTTTGGTCTTGGTCACCTTGCTATCCTTTCTGATCTTGTCTGTATGATCATATCCATTCTTGTCTGTTAGGTAACTTTCTTCTCTGTTAGGTAGCTTTCTTCTCACACGGTGGTGACTCAATAAGATATTCATACTTTGAATGTTCCTGAAAAAAGTAATTAGATGGAAAGATTTTTGGATTATAAGCAGAAATGTTTTCTTCTTTATTTAGTAGATGGTTGGGGAAGTTAGAGAAAGAGAAAAGAAATGAAAATGACCATAAGGAGCCAACTGAGCTATAGATCAATTGGTCACAAGATTCTCTCTTCAAGAAGAGGGTCTTGTGTTCGAGGCCTTTTATTAACAAAATAAGAGTCTCAAAATGTTACTCCACACAAAGTTATAATTGTAGGTGCTTCCACAATAAAACTCTTGGAGCAGGGATGATTTGCCCCAGCTTTGGTAAGTTTGGCTCCATCCAAATGTTGGAATTAGGCCATTGATCCCAAGTTACCAAAAAAAATATGACCACAAGGATTTTGGACCATATATTGTCTTGATATTATTAACATTCTGCCTGGAATCTTGGGATATCTTTCTATAAAATGCTAATATGTTAAAAGGGTAAACTTTGCTATAGTATATTTTCCAAAACTAAACTGAGAAAAAATGGGAAAAAATAAAATCATCGATTAAGAATGATAATAAATAAGTGATTATGGAAAGGGTTATGCCTCTTATATATAGTGTTGTTATGAAGGTTAGAGTTTATTGCTTTTTATATAGAAACAAATTTTGCATATTCAAGTCTTGGAATCTCAAGTCGGTTTCATGTGTTCTATATAGCAATCAAGCTTAGTTATGGTAAAGAACCTTTTTCTCTGCCGAGAGAGATAGAGTTTCTCACTTTGTGATTCTCTGCTAAGAAAAAAAGTTAAAGCAAGTAGTGGACAGAGTCCTCGTCTTATCCAATTCAGCAAGCACATATGAAACAGACTGCATTTGAAAATTCCAACAAAAGTGGAAAGATAAAGAGAGTGAGTCATATATATCATGGTACGAGAGACACAGTGAGCAGCCTAGAAGCTTTTCGAATGTTGTTCAGAACAAACAAAGAAACAAAGCATCCGAAATCCCAGTTCCTAGGAGCTGAGCTGAGAACCTCATAAGCTACTCTCTATCCTCTAGTCACTGTCGACTGTATCACACAAATCTAGTTAATGCTTTGCTTTCTAGTTGGGATTAATTTGTTCCAACAACATATATCTAATCCTAAGTTTGATCTTTTATTTAGTGTGTCAAACCCGATCCGGAAAGTGTGCATGGAAAGTATAAAAACATGAAATTTGTTCATAACATCACATGCTTTTATCTTTTGTTGCTTTCAAAAGTTATTTCTATCGGATCAAATCATGGAACAGGTAATCCAAAATTCAAGCCACTAACATCGTAAATTTATACATATACGAAAGTACAAGATAAAGGCAACTAGTAATTATCCTAAGCTGTAACAGCTACCTGATATACACAAGCTATATATAACTGCCTACTTATCCGAATATTAGTTCATGATAATTGTCAAAAGGTGATGAAACATTATCTCCTTCTGTATGTTTGTCTTAAATTTTCCATAAAATCCAAAACTATTTGGCAGTGGGTTCTAAAAGTGATGAGCTATGATCCACCATCCTTGTAATTTCAACATGTGAATTTATCTACACATTTGGACGTGTAGATGTAAATAATTTGAACTAGGTAGTTCAGTTAAATTGAAATTGTGCCACGTATGCAAGTGTAAAGAAGGTGTGCATTTACAGGTACTCTTCCAACATTTATAAACAGAGCACACATACCATTCCCTCAAGCAAACCAACCACATTGTTCTCTTGTTTCTTTCTTGCTCTTCCTTCTCTTCTCTTCTTGTGCTCACCTCAATTGCACGGAAACAGAACCTTTCATTACCAGTAAGTTAATATAATAAGCACTAGTTTTTGAAACCTGAGCTCATCAAATAACAAATATGGGTTCAAAATCTCAGAGCAAAGAGGATTGTTGCTCTTGGACACCAAGACAGAACAAAGAGTTTGAAAGGGCACTTGCTTTGTATGACAAAGAAACCCCAGAGAGATGGCAAAATATAGCCAAAGCAGTTGGTGATAAATCAGCTGAGGAAGTGAAGAGGCACTATCAAGTCCTTTTAGAGGATCTTATACACATAGAATCTGGCCTTGTTCCCATTCCCAACTACAAGTCCATACCAAGCACCTGCAATATCAATGAACAAGAGAGGTAATGCTCAAAACAAGTTCAATGAGGTAAAACAGCACACAACTTTTCTATTCTTGTGTTTTTTCTTCTTATAGATGAAATACAAAACTGTCTCACTTAATTTCCTGCTTGGCTTTTCACTCTTGCCATTTTCTTTTTGATTCTTCTATTAATTAATTCATTTGCATCTTAATTTTCCTGAACAAGTTCAGGCATTTTGTTATTATGAAATTCCATTTTGTTTGAATATGATGATATATATATCAAATACATGTAAGCATTGAAACAATGGTATAAATGGCCATAAAATTTTAGGCTGTTAAGCTCGATCAATTGCATACTAAAGAGAGAAAACAAACGTGCAAAACAAAATAATCCCTCTAGAATGAAAGAATCTCTTGGTTGATGAATGTAATATCAAAGCCTACAATTCTTTGACACTTGGCAGTCCTACTTATGTGGTTCATCATGACACGTTCAAATTCATTTTGTCCTTTTCTTTTTCATTCTAAATAGAGAGATTAAAACATGATGTTGATGCCAGCCATGTGATCATATAAACATTACTATGTACTTGTCGTTTCTCTTATCTGGACCTTGTCCAATAAATAATAGGGGCTATCACCTATGAAATTAAGAGAGCAGGTGGTGGTAATGGTCTTATAGATGAGGAATTAAAAGCATATGGGGTCCAAGAAAAAAACATAAGAGGTTGCAAAAATTTGTATGGGTTTTAGAAGAAACGTGGCCATCAAAAAATTGAACTCCACATACCTTTCAGATAATGGGAGAATTAAATTAAGAGTAGGAAAATAAAGATAAAATCAAATATATGTTTTTGGTTGTTTTGGGTGAGCAATAAAATTTTATGTTTCTTCTGGTCTTTGTTTATTAACCAAAGATGTCTTGCTTAATTGGCAGGCTTCTCAAGTATGTTAAGCTGCAATGAATTGGCAGAGGGAAGTCAAGTATCTTAGCTGCTCACATGTTATGTCTAAAGCAGATTTATCAGTAGTAGCAAGTGTAAATGTGAAACATAAATTAATAAATAACACTCTTGGCCCTACTACTCTAATCAGCTCATTCTTCCTCCAACTCAGTTCTAGTTAATGGTCTATTTTTAGATGCAAGCCATTAGTTCTCTCAACACCATCCTCATCTCCAGCAAAACAGAGATGAGGCTTGAAGAATTTAGCAGAATAGCATGCATTATCTTGGTCACCCAAAGAGTAAGATTATAACTTTCTAACAGGAAAAGCTTCAAATTAAAAAGAAAAATATGCATTATGCTACTCCATGGAAGCATTATCCTGAAGATATACCCATCGACTTCACCAAAATCATTTTCTTTCAACTTTTCTAATCCCATTATATTAAGGTAGGCCAATTTTTAGGGAGCTCCACAATCTGGACCCACCTCCACCAAAAAAACAAGTTTTTGTACTGTAAATCTCAATATAGAAGCATTCTCACCTCATCTGAAATAACAACATCCTTTTCCTACAGTTTATAATTATGATGGTCCAAATTATATAACACTAGTCACTTAAATAATGTGTTATAGCTAGGAGTTTTGATAAACTCTTGATGCCATCAGCCAAAGTGTATTAAAAACCAAGTTACAAAATAAAATAAAGAGAGAAGCTTTAAATGCCTTGAATGGTGGCTTTAAAGTCAATGACATGTTTTGCTTGCTCCTGAGAGAGAACACAAATGGATGTGAAAGCTGAAAACAGAAGCATGCAAGAAGATGATGGTTTGGGATGGGGAAAATCTTTGCCAGTACCAAGTGTTCAGGAGATGGTGAGAAATGATTCTGAGACTGTTCCTGAAAGATACATCAGAGAATCCAAAGACAGGCCAGTTATTGATGGGCTGTGTCTAACTTCATCTGAAATTCCAGTTATAGATTTCTCCTTGCTGGTCAACAGAGATGAAAATGAACAAAAGAAGCTGGATTTTGCTTGCCAAGAGTGGGGTTTCTTTCAGGTATGCCCTTCCATAAGTGACAATCGATTTTTGAATGTATATTTCACCAATTTTTTGATGTCCTGATACTGTATATAGTTAGTGAATCATGGAGCTGCAGAAGAATTGCTACATAAGATGAAGGAGGGAACAAGAGTAGTTTTTGAGCTCCCTTTGGAGGAGAAAAATAAGTAAGCTATGGCAGAGAATGATCTTCAAGGATATGGACAAGCCTACGTTGTATCACAAGAGCAGAAACTGGATTGGAATGACCTTATTTTCTTATTGACATACCCACCTGAATGCAGGAATCTTAACTACTGGCCACTCACACCACCAGGTTTCAAGTATGTATTACTGAAAATGCAGAAAAAAACTTCAGGTTAAAGAGAATCCATGTAAATATTTTCAAACAAAGTTGAAGCTCATAAAACACATAACTTGATGACATTCTCAAAATTCTGGTATTGGAAAAGTTAGAAATTTAAATATGAGAAGCATGATTTGTTTGTAAGTTATCATAAACTTTGGAAACTCTACTTTATTCAGAACTAAACTGTATAGTTATGTTTCTAATGTCTTATTTAATTTAATGATGTGAATTACAGGAAGACAGTGGCAGAGTACTCAACAGAAATATATATATATGCCAATTTATCAATGTTAATGGGAATAGAAGAGAACAGTCTGAAAGAGTTGCACCAAATAATCAAAATAGGAATGCGCATGAACTATTATCCACCTTGCTCCAAGCCTGACCTTGTTCTTGGTCTTAGTCCACATTCTGATGGCTGTGCCATAACCTTACTTCTACAAGATGATGATATCACTGGCCTTCAAATTAAGCATGAAGGAAGTTGGATTCCTGTCAAACCAGTGCCTGGTGTTCTTGTTGTTAACGTTGGCGACATCGTGGAAGTACCTGAAAATGTTGAAATTATTTACAGCCTCAACTCTCTGATTATGATTTGAACAAGACTATGAAGTTCTTTTACCACTTTGTGTGTAAAACCTTATATGACCATAGTAACTTGTTCACTGATTATGCAGATGTGGAGTAATGGTACTTACAAAAGCGTTAGCACAGAGCTGTAACAAATGCAACCAAAGCGAGAATTTCAATTGCTATGACTGTGCTCCCACATGAAGAAGCTGAAATTTATCCACTGGAACCAATGGTGCATGATTGTCTTGCCATGTACAAAGGGATCAAGTACATTGAATACCTTTGGTGCCATCTATGCAGAAAACTGGATGGAAAGGTCCTTGACTTTTTTAAGTTAGAAGGCAAGTAAACAGTGTTTTCTGCCTTTTCTGGATGCAACCCAAGAAAGTGTGTGTATTCTGCAGCATTGATCTGAAATAATAACAAAACACTTCACTTATTATGCTTTCAGCGGTGGATTCAACCCAAAAGCTGAAGCTTTTACTTTTCATTGTAATAGTCTAGAAGCTTTCAATTTTTACACTGTGAAAAGTGGTCATGTCCACCCTTACAGTGAAAGACCCACAAAGAACCTGCATCAGCAAACAGATTCCAAATTTTCCTGAGGATGGAAGCTTTAGTCCAATCTGTAAGATTCTTAAAAATCTACTTCTGTTATTTCCACCCCAAAGATAATAATACATCTTGCTCTTTAGAGTCTTGATAACCTTTGCAGGCAAATGAAAATTCCACTCCAATAGGAATTTTTTAAGAAAAATTTTGCTAAAGCTATGACAGGTCAAAAGTTCACAACGTCATAATATATAACAAATGTTACCGGTAAATATAGAAGGGTGTGAAAGAAATGGTATGCAAGTAGTTTTGATTTTTATCCTTGTTAAATGATCCAAGAAAAGTGACACGGACGGATATATATATAAAACTCAACCTTCGCAAATGTAAAAACAAAAAGGTGATAGCTAAGTTAGCCAGGACAAAATACCAAATGCAAAATAAAATAAGAAGAAAAGCTCCTGTTGGCCTTAAAGGGTGACAAATAAGAATCAAATGGCTCTGGCTCACTTAGAGAGCACAAGTAAATGATAAAGTTGAAGACAGAAGCATATGGCAGAAGATAATGGTTTGGGATGGGGAAAATCTTTACCAGTCCCTAGTGTACAGGAGATAGTGAGGAATGACTCTCAAACTGTTCCTGATAGATACATCAGAGAATACAAAGACAGGCCAGTTATTGATGAGCAATCTCCAACTTCATCTGAAATTCCAGTAATAGATTTCTCCTTCCTGGCCAAAAGAGATGAAGATGAAATAAACAAGCTTGATTTTGCTTGCAAGGAGTGGGGTTTCTTCCAGGTACACCCTCCCATAAATTTAAGTCTTCTCCTTATGAGTTCTGCAAAAATAATTTGATGTCCTAACATTTTATGTAGTTAGTAAATCATGGAGTGGCAGAGGAATTAATATATAGAATGAAGGAATCAGGAAAAGGATTTTTTGATCTCCCATACGAGGAGAAAAAGAAGTATGCAATGGCAGAGAATGATATCCAAGGATATGGTCAAGGCTTTGTGGTATCAGAAGAGCAGAAACTTGATTGGGCTGACCTTATCTTCTTATTGGCATACCCACCTGAACATAGGAAACTCAAGTTATGGCCACTTTCAGTGCCAGGTTTCAAGTACGTATATAGGATCTTTTTGACATAATTGATAATTTTTGTTTGAACCTTAGAATAAAGAGAAAGATAGAAGTAGCACAAGTTTTTGTTTTTGAGTAATGACTTCCCTCTATTCTCATTGATACTTGCTGATACATATACATAAAGGACATGATTCCATGATTTAAGGAGGGCCATACCTATTACAACATACCCTTAACAACTCTTACAAAAAATCTTTCCATAAAACATGGACATCCATTCCTTTTAACTAACCCTCCACAGTAACATATACCATTACAAAATATTAACTAACTTAGGAGTATCTAGAAAAATCTGATTTCAACACTCCTCCTCACGATTTTTCATGGAGACTCCCAGTTTGACTTTTAAATCTTCAAACCTTCTAGCTGCAAGTGACTTGGTCATGATGTCTGCAAGTTGATTTTCTGAGCTGCAATGAATCAGCTGCACTTCACCTTCTTTTTCAGCTTGCCTGATGGCATGAAACCTAACATTTATATGCTTGGT